>JANIJG010019327.1:24611-62273 GCA_024611175.1 Megaceryle torquata
GAATACGTATCCCAAATGCAGATAACCAATTAACCTAGAGCTTGATTTGTATGCTTGTAGCAAAATGCCAATGAAAGTAGTTGATGTACCTGTAATCAGATTGTAACCACTCTATAAGCAAGTGACGCAGTCAGAATAAAGGGATCGGCATGTAGCCATATTGGTGTGATTGTCAATACTCGGCCGGCTTCCCAACGGGACCCTTTTCACTCTGTTATGACACTCAGGGAATTTCAAAGGTGTGTGTTTTGTTACTTGGAACAGCTAATAAATTGGCAAGTTTTCCTCTGGACACTGTCATGACACTATTCAGACAACAGTAGCATTGGCTGCTGGCTGGAATTTACTTTGCAAGGGAGGATGGATCCCATCTGCTTATGTATATTGCTGTAATTTCAAATCTTGCCTGTACCGAGTGTTTTTTTCTGCTGATGAGAGTTATCAGGCATGAGATACATCAACAGCTCTGGAGAGGGGCTGTGGCTGTGCCTCATTGCATGGTCTCAGAGGCAAGGCTCACACAAGGAGGGAAGCAGAGCAAGGGCAAGACACTGGAGGAACTGCTGCTGCCCAGGGAGGCTGTGGGTGAGCTGGAGGTGACTGCTTGCAGTTCAGTTCTGCCACTGCTTGTCATGCTATAGAGGACCAGGTTCTTATCAAGCTGTCTGTATTTCTTTTGACAAGGGAAAGTATTGGGTACCCACCACAGAAATGGGCTCTGGAGCCTGCTATGTGTGTATTAGGCAATTTTGGGTTTAAATCTGATTATTTTAATTCACATAACATGCCATGTGCCCGCACATGTTCCCAGGGATGACAAAACACTACAGTAGCCATCCCTAAGTTATCAACAGTGACTTTATGCAGAAGAAATGGCTTCAGGTTATGTGAAGAGCAACCATTCACACACAGGTTCTTGATTAACCCTCCAGGTTCCCACTGAGTTGTTACAATGAATAAAGCAAGAGGCCATGTGAAAAGCAGCTTCATATTGACATAAAGTAGAGCAGACTGAGTGCTCTTACCATGTATTTTGTCAAAATAATTTTCTTGCTGAAGTTTAAGCCACATAGCATAAATATTTCCCAGCTAGCAGGCAGTGATCATGAAGCACGTACTGGAGTGCATGACTCAGGTCATCAAAAGAAAAGCTTTAACCATGAACTGTGTGAACTCTAAGGTAAAACCTCCGTTTGAGCTAATATAATGTATTGGAAATGGCTTGGATACCTTCCCATCTGTGATGCACTTTAATGAAATCTGTCCTCTCCCACTCTGAACGTATGTGTGCATGTGAGTGTGTACTTAATAGATATAGCGCAGCAAACTCCTCAGGATTAGCTAATGAAAATAGCACTGTAAAATGAATTGAGCAAATCGATACAGCTGGAATTTTGAGCACTGTGACAAATGCACCAACCCGAAACTCCTCTTTTTCATTGCAGCCAATATTTTTTGTGCAAGTATGTGTTACAAACATCTAAAATGAGCATGCTATTTGTAAATTAATATTTACTTGAGCCAGATGCACATGCCTAGAGAAGCAAAGGAGAAGGAGGAGCTCTTGAAGTAGTGGAAGATGGGACTGCCCTTGGGAGCTTCAGGTCATACTTGCCATTAGAAGGAAGCCCAAAGAAACTCTCCTGAGTGATGCTGGTGTGAAGAACTAGGTCCAAATGTGTGATATAACACAGGGCCTGAAGTAGCTGGGGAATTTTTCCAGGATTTTTATTGCCTTTCTGACCCTCTGAGATGTCCAGCCCAGTTGTGAGAGCACTGGGGAAGGAGGGAAAGTTACCTGATAAAAGAAAAGGATATGAATGGGCCAAAAAAAAAAGCCCAGGTGCCTTATGTAATCTCACCTTATGGGGTTTCTTAAATACATCCCCCTGTTCCCTCCAACGCTGCAGGAACCCTCCCTTTGGGAAATGCAGAGGAAGTTTAAACTTACTCCATTTCAAGAGGAATTTGTCATCTTTCATGCAGGATAAGTGAAACATAATTTGAAATGTGAATGTCATAATTAAGTCTAATTATTTTACCATACTTTTGCCTTCATTAGACATTGTGTCTAATAATTGCTGTAATCAACCATATGGTAAGTATTAACTCCTTAACTACATGAGGGCAGATGATGTCTGCAGGAGGAATAGATGACTTCCAGGTCTGGAGGTGTCATGCTGAGTCCCATCACCCCAAAGAGCAGTGCTGGTTTGGCTCTCCTTCACCTCTCACAAATGAGCAGGAGGGCAAGGTTTCAGATGCTTTACATAGCTGAGAAGGTTCGGAGAACACATAAGACCCAAACCTGTGCTTTAGGCATATCTGGCTGTTGCCTCTGCAGGGCCACAAAATGTATTGGTGTGTGTGCTCTTTGTTCCCAGGGTGCAAGGTTGAGGAGCTGGCTGAGTTGGGGCAGCATCACTGGGCACCTCCCTCTGCCCTAAAGCTGGTCAGTTTTGTTAAGCAGGTTGTCATAGGTTAACAGAAGTATGAAGTGAGTCTGTAGAAAAAAACTTCTTTGCATTAGTAGTTATGTTTATCCCAGCACCAGCTTCAACCATGTGCCATCAGCTGTAATTTCAAAGAGCTACTACTAGCATCTGAGTGTGTAATGATGGTACCTACCAGCTAATTCTCTTTTCCCTGGATTGCTAATAATTCTGTCATCTTGTTGCTAATGATTCCACTCTCAAGTTGGTTTTTTTTTTTTCCCAGTTATATTATAAAAAAAATCCAGATTAAGTACACTGTAATTGCTGAGGGTTGTAGGATATATGTTAATTTTTCTTTTGTAGTGTGCCAGGCTGCCAGAATCAGTTAATCAAGTATTTTATCTTTCTGTATAACATTTGCAATGTATAATACTTACTGAGTAACATCTCACCTGATCCACTATTAGGTGCTTTGTATTTTCACTGATCTCACCATAAGTGGACTTTGGTTGGCTATAGGGGAAACCACAAGGCAAAATCTATTCTTACTTTTATTTTTCACCCACATGTTTAACCCATATGTTGGTTTCTTCATTCAGTTTACTTTTTTCTGTTTCCAAGAAAGCAGACAAAGAAATGTATTAGTTCATAGAGACAACAGTAATGACAATTAGGGCTAATCCATGACCTCTTCAAAAGGTTCTTTAGTGGAGATGCAACACTTTTATTCAAAAGCTTTCTCAGATCCATGGTGGAATTGGTGGTCAAAGACAGAGGTGTGTGTGGAGTGGTGGTGCAACATAATCCGAGTCCTGCCTGACCTTAGCTGAAATTTGGTCAGGTCCAGCCAGAAAACCCTTACCCTGAACGGCTAGTGCCTACTGGGTACCCTTCTCACCAGTGATGATGTCCTTGTGCTGATGAACACCTAGCTATGATACACATTTGACTGCTGACAATAAAGAATGATGTTAAGCTTTGCATGTCTAACTTGGACCTCAGATGTATACCAGAGGTGGAGTGATGGGCCCTTTGCTACAAAGGAGAGATCTTTGTCTTCCTTCTGATATGTTTCCTTCCCTTATACAAGAACATCTGTATGGTGCAGGTCTCAAAATCCTGAGAAGTGGAAACTGCTTTGTGCTTGCTTGTTGTCCCTGTGGCACAATCTGAGGATGCCC
Source organism: Megaceryle torquata (assembly GCA_024611175.1). NCBI lineage: Eukaryota > Metazoa > Chordata > Aves > Coraciiformes > Cerylidae > Megaceryle > Megaceryle torquata. The sequence continues at coordinate 28,228 of JANIJG010019327.1, forward strand.
TGAGCCACAGGAGGTGCTATTGGTGTCTGGTGTAAATAAGCTACTTCTCAGATTCCTCATTCACGATTCATTGTGATTTATAAGGAGAGTAAGCAGGACCTATGGGAATGAAAATGGAGGATTTTGGTTTGTAGTGGATATAATACAAAAGATATATTACTAATCCTAATTGCAAAGATACTGAGTGGAATGGGGGCACCTTTTCATGGGGACATAAATGGGAAAGGTGCTTTTTCAGGTGTGTTCAGATGAAACATCAAACACGCACATCTTGAAAGGCAGGAGAAAATCTTTGGCTGCATTCTCACAGGGCTTGTGCAGCCTTTGGAAGCAGGCTTCTGTCTTGCAAAACATACAAAGACCTACCAAGCATGGAAGAACCACTTCATCATTTTAAATGAGGGCTTAAAAAAATTACAGTCTGCACATAATAGGTGTTTTGCACCCATGCTAAGTACTGCCAAGGAAATAGTTACCTGAGTAAATCAATAAAGTATCCATCCCAAGGTCTTCCTGTCCCAGTCCCTGAACCTCTCATTTCGAAGGAGTTCTGAAACCCGTTCAAGATTTATTTTGATGAAAGTAAGTATCTCTGCATTATCAGGCAGTAAAGAAGTTGTTTACTACTACTCCAGGAGTGTTGAAAAATCCCTCTGAATACATACTTGCATTGTATCTATCATAAAAATGTCTACCAGCTATTGGAGCCCCCAAATTGATTTTTTTTTTCTTTCTAGAAAACAAAGAGTTCAGCCTGAGACTTAGAAATTGCTTCATAAGAAAACCATCTGTTTTGAGAGAGGATGGACTGAGGTATCCTGTCGCATACACTGCTCAGGCTTGGTATAAAACATTTCTGTTCATATTCTGTTAGCAAACAAGCCTGGGCTGAGGTAGCAGCACCTGTTCTGGGTTCTTTTGCTATAAATCAGTGTAGATGTTTAATATGTTCCTCATTACTGGAGTGTTTGCAAACCAGCAACACACCTGAAAACCAATTTGCTGGCATAAATGTTCCAACAAAGTGGTGAATTTTCAGCTCACACTGTCAGTTATTGGCAGGAAGCAAATTTTGACTTGGCCCTTGTCAAGGTTAATATGATTCACAGTCATATTGCTCCAATCAAGCTATGAAAAAGCAGCGTGCAGATTTTTCCATTGCAGGAGCTAGAATTCCAAATTTTTAACATGTGCAACAAAACCTTTGCACAGGCACTGCATATGTAAAATTATTTTGTGAAAAAATTTGAATAGCAAAGACATTGAAGAAAATCTTCATCTGTTTGCAAAACGTGTGAATGGGAGAAAAGCTGACTCAGCTCCTGTCTGTGAAAGGCTTCCCTGCTCTTGGTGATACCACGCCAAGTAGTTGGCAGAGTAATGCTGCAAAGGGGAAAACTCTGAGGATTTGCCCCGGAAACAAACCAGAGTGATATTCCCTGCTCTGCTTTTGAACTCAAAACAGTCTGGGGGAGTACGAAGGCAAAGAGGAGTGATGACCTACTTGGTGTAGGGGAGTGTCAGACAGCTTTCTTAACTCTGTCTCACCTCCTGGCATCCATGAGCAATGGAGAGAAGATGCTAAGGACCAGGCTTTATGGACCACCTAGCACCTTAATAGATTTCCAGGGGCTGCAGGAGTCTTGCTGTTGAGGGACTGAGAATTTAGGATGAGTTTCAGCTGTGTTTTAGTCATCTAAAAGTTACATGAAGCTACTTAGACTTCCTGCAGACAGCAACTTCTTAAGTCTTTTCTTGAACCCTTGACTTAATCTGGATGTATTTTCTCGAGATCTCAATCAAGAAATGTGTTTCTGTGGGGATGTGGACATGACCAACTTGTGAAAGTCTGAAATCAGTAATATTTTAGTCTGCATGAACACCCTTGGACAAGGGGGCAAACTCACTGTGCTTGTTTGAGCTATAATAAAAGATGTGGAATATTCACACTCATCACTGAAAGGAGACAAGCACTGTTTCTGTGTGCCTTGTGCCCGTGAGTAGGGTGGGCCAGGTTTTAGCATCAGATGCTGTGAGCAGCAGGTAACAGGGACAGTTCAAAAGATCCAGGGCAGCTCTTCTGTCTGCTATCCCACTACTAGAGAGAGGAGGATAAAGGAGAGGTGAAAGAGCAGATTTGGCATTGGAATTGAGAGTGGCTGACATTGAGCATTTCACTCATACAACTGGTCATTCTCTTTTCCAGACCTGGCACAACAATAGCATTTCACCGTTATCACCCTTCTCTCAGATGGAAAACCTCATTATCAATAATCCTGCATTGATTGAACATGGTCTTTTTTTTTTTTTTTTTTTGGTAAACAGAAATAATGGGTTCAGAGCAAAAGTTAGCTGGGATTTTTATGATTTATGACCCTTGTTTAACACCAAATTCTTCCTTTTTTGCTAAACTTAAAAATAAGCCCAGCATTTTTGGTTAAGTTCTTCATTTTTACATGTTGAATAAGCCTCTCTTATTGATGGCTTCCTTTATGTTGCTATGTACAAATCTATCAAGACCATCAAGAAATGGTTTCCCAAACAGAATTTATTGCAAAGCTGATTATGTATTAATATATACAAATGACAAACCTAAAACACAATGTCAAAAAGCAAGAAAATGCAATCAAGAATTTATTATTCTCCCATTACTATTCAGCTGGGAAAATAGCTGCTCTAGTTTACCAGAATAACTTCCCCCTCCCGAACCTCACACCCAACTGGGATTTTCTAAGTAAGTGCCACAGAATTATTTGTAATAAAATACTTTAATATATAATAATATCAGAAGTTCACTGTAATTTATCCACCTATTTTCCTCATTTCTATATTCCACATAGGCTTATTATAAAACATTATTGTCAACACATATACATTGTGTCCATGCATATGTGTCTCTAAACTTACTGGTCCATTTTACAGATGGAATAAGTATCTTCTGCATTTCATAATCTTATATCTTGTTCACTTTTATACCTGATTTTTTCAACATTGTAGATAAGTTTTCTTGAAAATATTAATGGGAATGCTTCTCCCCAGGAATTGCCTTATTCCAAGCCCCAACTAATTTTTTTTTTCTTTTTTTTCAATTATAACCCGGTAATTTGAATAAAATGCATTTGAGAAAAAAAAAAAGGCAATGCTTTGCTTTTCCCCTTGGAAGGTGACACTGTGACAACACCTTATCTACAACACAGTTGCATTATATGCCTCAGGGAATAGGCTCATTAGGCCTTTTTCAGATGAAGCACTCATCATGCTGACCATTTTGTTACCCCTCATGTTGTGAGCTATTAGGAGGTATGGGACAAGAATTATGTCTTGCGGTGTCTTTGGTTAGCAGTATCACTGCACATTATATTGACATCACTATATTTGCTTGCCAGGTATTGTTAATTATGGATACATTTTGGATCCTTATGCTCCTACATGCCCACATAGCAACTCATGAAACATCTCTCATTTGCAGTGGAAAAGTCTTTGCTTTTGGGAAGTTCCTGGCAGATGTATCTCTCCTTATTTTTGTCACTAGAAGCTCATTCACTTCATATTGTCTGAGGGAGAGTGCTGTTTCTGGACCAGAGAAACAATGGAAGCAAATAGTTGACATACACATACAGGTACACAATCATGCACACACACGCATACAGACACATATACAGATCATATAGCATACATCATATACTACACATAAACATACATGTGTGTTTGTGCACGTACACTTCTGACTGAACTCTGTGAAGTATCCTGGGCATAATGCAGAAATTACTTCCCTGTGTTTCACATAGAGGCAATCACTCTACAATCACATACAAGAAGTCATTATAATAGTTATGCTATTTATGGAGAAATGTGTAGCTAAAATGTAGGAAAATTATTGTTCTCCATATTCTCACTTTTTTATTGAAGAAACAAATCACACAGTAAATTACTTCTGATTTGCATGAAATGTTGCATGCACCTAGAGCTCAGCATGAACCTGGGAAAAGACATTGTTTTAATTCCATAGCCTTTATAGTGGTTGGTCTGTTTGTATTGTTATTTGTTTGGTTTTTTTAATATAAATTTCTTAGCTATCATTCTTATTTGGCTTCTCTCGTATTTGATATACCTTTGATATTTGATATACCTTTGATATTAGATATACCCTCTTGGGTATAATTTAATATCTGCAAATTTCCATTGTGAGTGAGGAAAGAGTAATGCCCACTGCCTAAGAGGATGTGGAGGAGAAGCAGGAAGGACTATGTGCCTACCCCATGGCAGTGATGGATGCTGCCCATGCTGGGAGCTGCTGCCACTTGTGGAGATGCTCAGAGGGAAGTGAGATTCCTGGAGTGTCTTGAAATAACTTGGTTTCATCAGCTGTTTTCCCTGGGCCAACCCAACATACAGAAGGTTTTGGCCTCTCCTTTTCCTCCAGTTTTATCTCCTACCAGAGGAAAATGCCCACCAAGGCATCCCCAAGCCAGAGTGAGCTCAAAGCTGATCCAGCAAGGGCTTCACTGTGAGCTCTGAGCTCCTCCAGCACCAGCAGATCCACAGGGGTGGGAAGCCCTAGGAGGGGTGAGTTTTGGGAGCAAGTAGGTCTAAGGGGCTGCCGTGACCCTAAACTGTAACACTCTGGATGCCATCAGTGAGCTGAAGAGCGCTTATTTTGCCATCACAGGTACCCTGGGATGTCTGAAAGCTGCAGAACAGCCACTTCATGTACATGAGCTGAAGGACACACCTGGGCCAGATCCAGAGAAAGGTGATGTGGTTGGGGTGGTGGTGCACTGACACTCTTTAACTCCACCAGGTGAAGAGAGTCCTTGCATGCATAGCCTGAAGGAATTTGTCAAAAGTTTAATTTGAATAACAGATTGCCATCTAATGGATAATTGGATTTTTCATAAAGTACCCTTTTATTTTTTTTGCAATGCATGTGTACTTTCCATAGAATCTTCAGTGTTTCCTGTAAGTGTATGCTTGAATATAGAAATATTTTTGGTGGAGATTCTCTGCCCTATTCATGTTGTCATAAGTGAGCAGGATGGTTTAGACTTGCTTGCTCCTCTCTGCTGGGACATGCCCTTTGCCTTGAGACATACAATAGGGAATAGCCCTGTGTCACTGACATCCAGAGTGGGAAGACATGGTATGTCAGATATGTGTGCACACACACATATTGACACAAACACTTTTGCAGAGCTGTTGTGTTGTGCTCAACTTCTTTTTAGACCCAGAGGAGGCAGCGAGGAGCTGCAATGTTGGGCAACAGCAAGGCATGTGAGCCATCAGCATGCGAGTGGAACAGCAGGTGTAGGGGAATGGCAGGAAGGGGCAAAGGCGGAAGCCATAGGGCAGTAAAACCCCTTTAGCCTCTGTTACCATCTTTTTCTCCTTTTCTCCCCTTAAGTCCACATCTGACGATGTTTGCTGGGAGATACAGGGTGTTTGATTTTTAATTTATCCTGTCAGCTAAGCTGTTTTATGGCTCTGCCAAAGGTTGCTGTCATTCGTCATTCATTATTTTGAAAAAAGCCCAATACCTCAGTAATCTTCCACCATGTGAGGCACAATCTTGAGAGAGCTCAAGCTATAGAAGAGAAGGAGAGAGTGCAGTATTAGGCCTGTGCTCCAAATTAATTTGGGTTTGAGTCACAGCTCTCCCATAGTTAATTATCTCTATGAGATCCCAGTTTTCTAGACAATGGGTTCTTCAGAAAAAAATGTTTGAAGAAGCACAACAAAAATATCAAAAGCGGACATAAGTATTTCAGCTAAGCTGGTTAAATAAGCAGTGATGTGCAGGACAAACTGGGAAGTTGTAAACACAAGAGAAGGAGGAGTTTGTTTTCTAACTCTCAGATGATATCCTGGATGAGAGTCTTGGTAAGATATATAAGGCATATGGTTGTAGGGTAAAACTGCATAAATAAATAGTTTCTCAAAGAGTCTTTCTCTTGGGTTTTTCAGAAAAGGACTGCTTATATCATAACCCTTATGGAAACAAAAGCATATTGTACAAATTAATAATTACGCTTCAGGTCTTTTTTTTTTTTTCCTAGAATTAGTCTTGCATGGAGAGTGCAAGTTGCCCCAGCTTAGCAAGTGAGTACTTGCTTTCTGATCTGAGCTGTGGCTGGCAGTGGGCCCTGGCCCTTGTGCAACTGTCAGCAGAGTTTGCATGCTTCAGCTCTCCTGATGGTGATGGGCCACTGCAGCACCCATGCTGTGGCTGTTTCTTTGTATATACCATTAAGTCATGAGGCCAAATCTGTCCCATGTCTAGTCTTGGTGATGAAATGGAGATACAGTGGGCAATGCCACATAGTCAGCAATATTTTATACAAGTAACACCTTTTTCTTTCACATGGATTTTTTTCCTAAGGAGCTTAAATACCTGACTTCCATGTGAAAGTGTTAAGCTCATTTTCGTATATATGTGTGTGTGTATGCATGTGTATGAGAGAAAATATTTCCCCATTTAAACTTTAAAAGTTTTTAACCAGGTATTCTATACTTACTTCTTTCATGTTGCTGAAAGCATACTATATCCTGCTAGGAAAACTGGTTAGTATGCTTAAGGATTCAGAAACTGATCTCAGAGTCTAGCCTTGAAGGATGTGATCTATTACAATTAGAAAAGTATTGCTTTGCAATTACTATTACCACTTGCTTTTACCTGCAGGCATAGACATAAATACCTGTTGCCTGTGGATATTTATACCCTCTAAATTCCTGCAAAGAAGCCAGTCCTAATTTCAGCAGCTCTGCTAGGGTGAGGCTGATACCTTCTAACTATCCCTTGCATCTGCTGAATAGTACCGCAAGGAAACACATCTGGGTTGTAAATGTGATCTTGCAATTATTGTCACCTGTCTGTAGCAAAAAGTTAGAAAATAAACATATTTAGAAAGCAATTTGATCTGGAAAGTCTAGGGATTTCTGCAATAACCTAGTTTTTGACATATTGTGTGATTCTTCACCTGGAGAATATCAATGCCCAGACATTTTCTTTATGATTCACTCTTTAGTTTTCTCTTGCTCTTGCATATGATAACCAGCTGTCATGGGTACGCTGTGGATATATCAGAAATTAATAAACGTCAATTAATTAATAGATAGGTATGATAATATCAGTTTTCAGGTGCATGCTGGCTCAGGAGTGGTGAATCACTCAGACGTCTACTCTGTTGGACACTGAGTGGCTTGACCAGAAGATGGTTTAACAAGTCTACTATGACAGCTTCTTCACCATACGTCTGTCCTGATACAGCAGAAAGAAAGACTTCAGGAACAACATGTAGCTGTTACCTTCCTTAGCAGCTTGGCAGGAAGGAGTCTGAGGAGGTGACTAATGCAAGGTCTGCACAGGAGAGTGAAGGCAGATTGTTAGTATGAAGTTCATAAATTTTTTTGTGCATCTTTGTTGTTCTGTATCAGCTTCCCTGTGGGCTGAATAGAGTTTTGAGGCTGCAGGCTGAAATAAGGGAACAAAACCAAGATAGTTTAAAAATATTCCTGGCTCCACTTCATTCCTTGCATTTTTTGCAAACTTGGGTAAGCGCATCATCCCAGATCAACATGTACTCCCTCACACTGTTGGTGAAATTTAGGAGATGAGGGTCTGTGCATGGAGATGGGAGTGCATAAGGAGCATTGGCCCCTGAGCCCTCCTGAAGGAAACCACCATAGAATCACAGAATCTTTTAGGTTGGAAAAGACCCTTGGGATCATCGTGTCCAACCATTAACCCTACTCTACAACTTCTCCCCTAGACCATATCCCCCAAGATAAGTGATGCTTAAACACATCCAGGGATGGTGACTCAACCACCTCCCTGGGCAATCTATTCCAATATCTCACCATTCTTTACATGAAGAATTTTTTCCTAGTGTCTAATCTAAACCTACCTTGTTTCAGGTTGAAGCCATTCCCTCTGGTTCTGTCACTAATTACCCGAGAGAAGAGACCAACACCAACCTCTCTACAATGTCCTTTCAGGTAGTTGTAGAGAGTGTTGAAGTCTCTCCTCAGCCTCCTTCTTTTCCTCAAACTAAACAGACCCAGCTCCTTCAAATGGTCCTCATATGATCTATTTATTCTACAGTCCCTTTACCAGCTTCATTGCCCTTCTCTGCACCTGCTCCAGCACCTCAATATCTCTCTTGTAAGGAGGTGCCCAGAACTGGACACAGTATTCAAGGTGAGGCCTCACCAGTGCTCAGTACAGGGGGACAATCACGTCCCTACTTCTGATGCCCTCACTATTTCTAATACAGGCCAGGATGCCGTTGGCCTTCTTTGCCACCTGGGCACACTGCTGGCTCATATTCATTCGCTTGTCATTTAGAACCCCCAGATCCCTCTTGGTGAGACAGCTCTCCAACCACACTTCCCCAAGCCTGTAGTGTTGCATAGGGTTGTTGTGGCCCAAACAGGAGCTGACTCTTGGCTTTGTTGAAACTCATACCATTAACACTGGCCCAGTGATCCAGTCTATCCAAGTCTCTCTGGAGAGCCTCCCTATCCTCACACAGATCAACATACCCACCTAACTTGGTGTCATCTGCAAATTTACTGATGATAGACTCTATGTCCTCATCAAGATCATAAATAAAGATGTTAAGCAGAAATGGTCCCAACCCTGAGCCCTGAGGAACGCCACTTGTGACCTGCCACCAGCTGGATCCAATACCATTAGCCACTACTCTCTGGGCCCATCCATCCATCCAGTGCTTGATCCATCAGATCATATTCTCATCCAGGTCATGAGCAGCCAGTTTTTCCATTAGAAATCTATGGGGAACAGTGTCAGATGCTTTCTGGATGTCCAGGTAGACCACATCCACAGCCTTTCCTTTGTCCAATAGTTGGGTCATCTTGTCACAGAAGGAGATCAGGTTCGTCAGGCAAGATCTGCCTTTCCTAAACCCATGCTGACTGGGCCTGATCCGCTGGTTGTCCTCTATAAGGCTTGTAAGAGCACTCAAGATGATCTGCTCCATGACCTTCCTTGGTACTGAGGACAAACTATCAGGTCTATAGTTATTTGGATCCTCCTTTCTGCCTTTCTTGTAGATGGGCATCACATTTTCTAACCTCCAGTCCATTGGGACCTCCCCAGTTAGCCAGGACTTCAGATAAATAATGGAAAGTGTCTTGGCAAGCACATCTGCCAGCTCTTTCATCACCCTTGGGTGTAACCCATTCAGTCCCATAGATTTGTGTGCATCCAAGTGGTGTAGAAGGTCTCTGACCACCTCCTCTTTAACTGTAATAACCTTATTCTGTTTTCCCTCCTTGTCTCCCAGCTTATGAGGCTGGATGTCCAGGGGATAGCTTGTTCCACTGCTGAAGACTGAGTCAAAGTAAGTGTTAAGCACCTCAACCTTTTCCTCATCCTTTGTTACTATGTTAACCTCCGCATCCAATAAAGGAGGGAGATTTTCCCTAATTCTCCTTTTGTTGTTAATGAATCGATAGAAACATTTTTTATTATCCTTAACAGCCATAGCTAGGTTGAGCTCTAGCTGCACTTCAGCCCTCCTAATCTTCTCCCTGCATTGCTTCACTACATCTTTATATTCTGCATGGGAGCTCTGTCCTCTCTTCCAACAGTCATAGACTCTCCTTTTGTTCTTGAGGTCCAGCCAAAGGTGCCTATTTAGCCAGGCCGGTCCCTTTCCCCGCCTGCTTGTTTTTCAGCAGGTAGGGTCAGCCTGTCCCTGCACCTTTAAGACTTATCTCTTGAAGTATGTCCAGCCTTGCTGAACTCCTTTATCCTTCAGTACATCCTCCCAAGGGACTTTGTCAATCAGTCTCCTGAACAGGTCAAAATTTGCCCTCTGGAAGTCTAAGGTGGCAGTTTTACTAACCCCTCTCCTTGTTTTCCTAAGGATAGAAAACTCAATCTTCTCATGATCACTATGCCCTAGACGGTCTCCAACCTTTACTTCCCCCACAAGTTCTTCCATGTTCACAAGGAGCAGGTCCAGGAGGGCACCTTCCCTGGTTGGCTCATTTATCAGCTGCATGAAAAAGTTGTCCCCCACACATTCCAGAAACCTCTTGGATTGTTGCCTCTCTGCTGTGTTCTATTGCCAGCAGATATCTGGGAGGTTAAAGTCCCCCACAAGAACAACAGCAATCGACTGCGAGATTTCTCTCAACTGCTTATAGAAAGCTTCATCCATCTCACTACTTTGATTGGGGGTCTATAGCAGACTCACACAACTATATCAGCTTTATTACCCCTTAACCTAAGCCAAGCAGACTCAACCCCATCATTGCTATACATGGATCAGACCATGGATCAGACTTTTCCCTCTCCCACTTGTGTAAGTCTAGAGCAAATCTATCACAGATGGCAAAGGCTGGCATAGCAGAAAACTGAAATTATCCCATGTCAGAAGCTACAGGATTTGATGGGAATTCTCAGACTTGAGGCAGGGGTTGTTTAACCACCTAAAAGCAGATGGTGGCGTTTGCTGAGAGCTGCATATTAAGTGAAATGACTCTTTCAGCCCCTGCTTGGACTGACTGCTGTCAGATGAGACTGGAGACGGTGCAGTGGCACTTGTTTGGCTTCATTTGTGAGAACAAATTCAGTACATGTTGGAAGTATGTGCTGGGGCTCAAAGTGTCTTAAGAGCAGTTAGGTTGATCAGAGATCAAGGAGTCTGCCTTTAAAACAAGATATGATGTGGGGGGACGGTGTGGAATTTGCTTTGCTGCTTGTAGTGAGTTAAGGGGGGTGGCATCTTCTGACTATTGCTCACTAACCAGAAACCACAAGGAAATGAAATTGAGCAATAAGGGCCTGCTATGTGCACCATATACTTGTCAAGTTAGCATGCAGTGCTGGGTTGACGAGTGGCTGGATGCAGCTTTTCACCACAGAAGCATTTCAAAGAAGTGACTGTGAATTTCAGCACCTCATCTAGTCTTTCTTGTAGTTACAAATTCTCATATACTTTGAGCTAAGAGTGGCAACAAATTTTTTTATTAAAAAGAAATTAATAGAATTTTTGAAGTAAAATTTGACATTGTATCCTTTGCAGACCTATTCCTTTATATCCCATAGATATAAAAATATTTACCTCTTCCTATCAGACTTGACAAACACATGTATGCCTCCACCACAGCATTGCTTGGATCCTGTACAGGCATATAGTTTAGGAGAGTTTATGGCACTGTTTGAGGAAGGATCATAATGCTATAAGCCATACATACCACAAAGCAGACTGAAATGTCTTTTGTAGCATAGCAGGAGACATTTTCTGCTGATAGGTGAATGTGGGAGATATGAATACAACAGCAAATGCTGGCAATGCACACACTTTCACCCTTCTTGCTCGGTTGATCAGATCCTGATGGCTTTCCCAAGGGGACTGAAGCTTTCCACAGGCCTTCCCTGGAAGTGGCCTGCTGTACTGTGGGTTCTCAGGGCCCCTCGCAAATGGGGAGAGGGAAAATCCCTGCTCAACCTGAGAGTTGGGAGCACCAGGGGAAGGTGAAGTCCATCTCTTTCTCACACTGCCCTTCACTCTCTCCTATTTCTTTTTCCTCTGTTCTGAATGACACAAAATCAACTCCTGCCCCACGCAAGGGGGGGATTGCTACACATTTCTGCAATCACCCATCACTCCTAGCAGTGCCATTTACTTGACACATACATATACAATATAGCTGTAGGAATTGCAGCTTTGCTTGGCTTGCAGCATTACTCATCAACAAAGAAAAAACTGCCACATATCCTACAATGCTGAAATCTGCTCTTCAGTTTTGTATAAACAATTCTCACGTTATTGCATCCTCTCACACATGATTGTCTGAAGCACTTAAGTAATATGAAATTATCATCAATATATCTGTCTCAGGTGAAAAAAGCTTACAGTGTGTTTATGATGCAGTTCAAGCTAGTCATTGATTTCTGGACCTACTGTAGACCTTCAGGGCATATCTCAAAGCCAAGCAATGTCCTTGAGAGCTGACTTTTGTAGCTGGATTTCTGAATGAGGTGGCAGAAGTGCCTTAAAACCTTTACATGACCAGACTCATAATTCTGACTTCTGCTATTGAGTGTAATGTTTATGTCCCCTGAAAAAGGGATTCTGATATACCATAAGTTTGGGTATCTGAAGACCATATAAGTAGACTGGATATGAGGGGCTTAGATACCAGGATGTGATGAACTGGGGCATGCTCTACCATCCTCCAGTTTGCCAGAGCACTTTATTCTCTGAAGTTATTTCCCTCTAGGCAGAGGATCTCTGTGAAGTTGCAGAGCCACACATTTTTAAAAATGGTAGTGTATTGGCATCACTGCTTGTCCTTGGACTTGCAGGCACATAGAGTTAAGTCTGACAGGTGGTGCTAGTAATACCTGGCTCTTCTACTGGGCTCAGTCAGGGGAAATATCAAAGTATTTCTGGGGAATTAGTCCAATTACTATTGTCCATTAGTACTATTTGGATCATAGGCCAGTCAGTTCTTCAGCTCTCAGGCAAAACTCTGCTGCTTCTTGTTTGGGTGTCTGACTACAGCACCGAAGTGTTCATCTTAGTAGATGAACACTGAGACTTGTCATGTATTTCAGGTGCCAGTAAAATATTACCCAAGATGGGAACAATGTTGGATTGTTGACTACTCTTGTTCTGGCTGAAAATCCCACTCCTATTTCTGTTTCTTCCAATTTGGAAGGGCTTCTTCCAGTGGAAGCAGTTTCCAGAAGACATAATTTCTTTTGGCCTAGTAGGGAGAATGCCAAAGGATGCTTCTTTCATGCACCCCTGAACACCCTGTTTCTGGACAAGGTTTTATGGACAACAAATAATGTCTGGAATTGAGAATCATGGATAGTATTCCCTGCTTTGTCACTGACACCAGTACACTAATTTTCTTCTCTGTGCTTCAACAGCTTCATTTATAGAAGGGGACTAATTTATTCTGCTCCACTTCTGTAAAGTATATTGAGATCCTTAGCTGCATTTTATGTGTTTTATTATTTTTCTGCTGTTCCTAATCCTCTGACACTAAATTATAAAAAGGAAATGAAATGAGAAAATAATATATGGAAGTATTTTCCTTTCCAACACAAAGATACATACATTTTCAGAGGACATATGGACTTCATCCTTTTATTCAGAATGAAGAAAAATAATTCTCTCAATGGGATTGCTAGGAAACACACAGCTCACACTGTCCTCAGTTACAGACTTTGTAGTGAAACTCTGGTTAAACACTTTTCTGGAGAACACGTATTATAATTGGAGCTGCCAAAAAAAGGCAATCTAGATAGCATGAATATTTTTTTAAATGTCAGTCTATTAAAATTATGTACAAATAAAATTAAAATGGATCTCTTTTAGCTTTGGAGTGTTCATTAGTTATTTTTCTCACAACCTTCTAAGCATTTCTAAATGTTAGCTTTATCTGTCCATTTTTCTTCCTCCTATGGTTTAAAAGTGGAGAGGAAAAAGGAATAGAGAAGCCCCAAACCTGGAAAAGTGAAAAAAAATTGTTTTACTTGACAACCCCAAAAAATTATAAAATGAAAAATGTTCAAGAAATAATTTATTTCTGGAGACAGAGTCATTTTTCATGTTAAAAGTTTCAGATAAAACTTTGATTTTCTCTAACTATGGCTAAAGCATGGAAACCCATCCCCCAAGTCACAGCTCCGGTGTACAGAGAGCCTTGCAGTAGAATTTCTGCAGGATAATTAACATTCTGCATAACAGAAGCCAGAGTGTTGAGGTCAGGTTTCAAAGTGGGAAGCAAGGGTAGGCCCCTGAAATTGTGTATATGGGTTAGCTGTAACCAGCCTAGCAAGCCATACAGTTCTGTTATTCCTTTAACCCTTTACTGATTAACTTACTTATCTCGGTAAAGTGACTATTTCTGAACAGAATACAACACTGACCTGCCTTTCCCATTTTCTCTGGTTTCAAAACAGATGCTGTGTTGGCTCTGTGGCTAATGGTCAAGTAGACGTAAACAAACACTTCTATGCAGTTCTGTATGTATAAATATCTATAGGGTTTTGCATTTATTTTAAGATGCTGTGGGTTTTTCCCCTCTTTTAACTCTTAAGAATTACATATCCTTTTAGTCAGGCTGCTTTTGCTGCAAAGCAAGGGCTTTTTCACAGTGTCTCTCTGCTGCTGTAACATTCTCATGACTCTCCCTGGGGTAACTGGTATCACCATTAGAAAAGAAGGATGTTTTAATGTTAACCTATTTGCTTTTTTGGCAAGAGATATTCTATTTCTCATTCTACCACAGATTTAATATTTGACCACGAGTAAGTACTTTGGTCCAGACTCACACAAGTCTACTAAATCATCTAATACCTGTAAAGGTCTGTCTTCATCTCTCAGTTCCTCTTAGGCTAAGCAGTATGTAAGCACATAAAGAATTTTTATCAAAATGCATGTGTTTTGGGCAACAAGACTCTCATATAATTTTGTGCTGTGGAGTCAGAAAAGCTGAAATTCATCCTTCTAAGCTCTGATGTCAGAATGCAGGTTTGTATGAGAATTTTCATCTTTTTCTTCTTCCAGATGGTGAAATGGTGTGGAGTGCGTTTGGGAAAAGGAGTTAGTTTCCTGATGTCATGCTTGTTATGCATTCTTCTGGCCACTTCCTAACTGGTCAGCAGTTTTGGTTTGGACTGCAAAAGCTTGTAGTTAGTAGAGAAATTCTGCTGATAATCATCATGCTTTCAAGAGAGATATTCCTAGAAGAAGCAGTGATGGGGGAGGGGGTGTGGGGCAAATTATAAATGAACATCAGTGGCTCCATTAGACTTGCACAAAATTAACAGAAATTAGATCTCTAGTTACTGAACAGAATCTTCTATACTGACATAGCTATTAAAATAAAACAATCAGAGATTGTGGTACATGAGAGCCTTTTTAATTGTTAATTTGCCCACTTCAAAATGACCATACAGTAAAAATCTCTGACTTTTTAAAGAAGATTGTTTTCCTTAAAATTGCTTTCCCTTTTCAGCGTTATCTTTCTGAGAGCACTGTGGTGATACTGTTGGGAATTATCTATCCCACACTGAGGGGAGCCTATCTGAAGTTAACACAGTCCTTACAAAGTGCAAGGTAATTAACCATTCTCCTCCCCCTATTTATCTTGATTTTTGCTTCCATCTAGTTGTTTTTCACGCTTGTAAAGTATAATTTGCATAGAGTTTTAGCACTTTCTTCCTACACAGCCCCTTACTCTCCCTCCATAATATTGCAGTGATCTGAGTGTGAATTATTTCAGAGTAAGGGTGGGTGAACTGTTCTGCCTGTGCACAGCAACACTGAAGACAATGGAGCACAGAATCAGCGATTGACACAATTCTTTCTTATAGAGACATTTTGTATGCTAATGAACCTCTGATGGCAAGACCAGACTTTTTTTGCTGCTAATTTTGGCAATATCTATCTCTGATGGGAACCTAATTTCCACTCCCAAGGATCTTCAGAGTAAAGGAGTGAGCAAAGAATGATGCTGACTACTGATGTGACTCTCCTCTTGGCTTTAGTCTTATGTTTTGCCCACAGCCAGGAAAATAAAGCCTCTAGACCAAATCACTTGGCACCTGGCATTTCCTTTCAAGTGCTTTGTAAGGGCCAGGCTCCTTTCACCACCGAATTCCTCACAGGAACTTCTCTTTAAAGCAGCCGCTGCTTCCTTTGCAATTAACCCACAAAGCACATCAGCATAGCTAGGAAACACTGACCTAATAGGTCTAAGTGATGATGGTCAAGACCAAGCAGCTACCATGAAATTGTAGTATTTGAAATGATAAGAAGGGGCTTTGTTGCTTAAGTTGTGCTTTACGCAGTGTAAAATGAAGGAAACACAGAGGCAGAGTGAGATTCAGATAACTATATTTGCACACTCAGTATCACATGCAAGGCATGAGTTTGCTGAGTAGCTTTGCAAAAGGTCAGACACTCAGAGCAATGGTTCCCAGACTGCTGTTAACTTGAAATCTGTGGCTTTCATTTCACAACCAAAGAAGGGCTTATTAGACCCATACTTTGTCCATTTTTCCCAACTAGGTCAGCTGGTTATATTAGAGACTCTGTGTCTCCTTTCACTACGTACTTCCCTAGGCTACTCAACTATTTGAATAGATAATTCCAATTTCTTATAATTACAGCTGCAATATTATATATTTTGTAGAGTTAACTCTTTCAACTGAAAATTTAGAGCTGCCAGTTGCATCCTCTTGTATTAGTCCCGTGTTGCTAGGTGCTGGCTTTTGTTTTCTTCCCTTCATGTGTGCCATACACAGCTTTTCCTAGCACTGCCAAAGTGTTGGCCTACAGAGGTGTGTTTCTACACCAAACCAGCTGAGCTTGTGGGACTACTGTGGGGATTTGTGTATTTGCATTTAAAAACAGGTTATGGCAGTTTGACTGGTGGTTCTACATTTGTTAGTGCAAGCTGATCTCATATTAGCCAGATTTCATCTGATTTCATAGTGTTCACACCCAAAGATGGTTTAACTAACTTGGATTTACACCAGGGTGTAAGAAGGGACACATCAGTTTGGTTATCAGTCAAAGGAGTAGGAGCCAGCAGATCTATTTCTCCTCCATTTCAAGCTCTCCAATAGATTAGTGATGTGACCTTGGGCAGATCTTCTGGCATGTTTTTGCCTTGCTCTCCTCAGCTTGGATACAATCAATTTCTCAGAATAGATGAAATACTGAACTCACAGGCGTCTGTGAAACTTAATTCCTTGAATGCAGAAAGAGTTTTGGCAGCTGTTAGCGAGTGCAGCTCCGTGGGGAAGGGGCAGGGATTTCCTGCTGCCTGATTCAGCTCCTTGCAGAGTGATCACTGCCAGGCAGGCAGGAGTCATAGATGCTGCCATCCATTTCAGCAATTGAACCTTGCTCTAGTCCTAAACTGCAAAGTGCAGTTGAAATGTCTGGTTTGGTCCATCCAATGTTGTGGGGTTTTTTTTTTGTTTTTTTTTTTTTTCATGTGGGAAAAATATCCTCTTTGGGAATGCAAACTTTTCCCTGTTTTGCCTCTGTGTGTGGAACAACTGCAGCAATAAGCCTGGCACCTGCAGGGAGTCAAGAGTAGAGAAATCACAACTCTGCTAAATTACAGCAAGTGCTGCTCTCAGGTAAGCACAGGTAGGGCTGCTCCTATGCTCCTGCTGTGGGCATAGTTGTGCACAGCTGACTGCCTCCCCATTGCCCATGCCCTCCTGCTGAAAGCCTGCTCCCACACACCAATCTCTGTGGGAAGTACAGTCTTGTTGACTTCTTGGCCAACACCATTTAGCCATCTGCTACTGTTGTTGACTCATCCAGCCTTGCTGCCTTCTCTTTTCCCAGTCAAGCCATCATGAAAAGTCCTCAGTAGCTATCTGTTCATCTGTGTCCTGGTGTGGCTTTTCTGGGTGCCTCTGCTTCATGTTTCCATTTATGCTTATTGTTATTTTGGTTTACACTTTTGTTTGCTTTTCTCAGACAAACTGTGGCTTTAAAAGTAAGGGAAGGGATTTACAGGCCCACAGCAATTACCAGGGTTTCATTAGGGTTATGTTTTGGTCTGTGTTGTGAGTCTTGCTTTGAAACAGAAGGAATCTAGGAAGGAGAATTGCAGTGCCTTTCCCCCCCCCCCCCCCCCCCCCCCCCAAACTCATGGTGAGAAGAGATTTCACATTTTTTAATTGTCTGCACAGATCCAGCATAAGCTTCTTGATCAGAACCCCTCAATAAATCAGATACTGTAGCTTCATGCAGGGGCACTCCAAAAAAGGTGGGAAGTGAGAAAACTAAGATATTACTCTTTGCTCAGAGCCCACTTATGGGTTTATTTAATAGATGGGAGTTTGCACACAATTAACTAATTATGAGAAAAAGTCAGTGCTTGGTGTGAAGAGCAGGTCTTCGGAAAGAAGTACTCAGCCTCATTTGAAGGGCAAACACTTGACACTCAATGTGAACTTAAGCAGGAACTGACTATCAAAGGGAAAAATATCTGTCATATTTAAGTCTACACACATATTCTCTTCAATGTTTGGGATTCTAAGCTCTTTGAAGGTAGTCTCTTCACTTTCCCACAAAGCACTTTTTTGTTCACCTTCGCAGTAATTTTCTCTCTTCTCTCCCCCCTCTCCCCCAGTCCCCTTAATGTTACAAAAGAATTTGCTTCTGGGGTGAGATTTTGCTTGCTGAGTTTCAGCCCCAAATTATACTTTACAGATGACTTTGAAATTCCCTGTAAGTGTGCTTTCATTATTGGATATCTTTGATACAATTTTAAATACAACTGTGCAGACATCGCTCCTGTTAGTGTTAGGAAAATATAAAACCTACACAGAAAAAGCAATAGTCAGAGCTAAAACCTCTTGTAATAGATAAAAATATGGGCATGTTTCATATATGGGACCCTGGCTTCATAAACGTTGTGAAGGTCTCTGAGTTAATCACTTCCCACAATATTGGTAGGGGAGTTCTAATCAGACTGTTGTGCAGGGGTGTGTCCTGAATGTATTTAGCCTGGGGAAATTACCCTGCTCTGGTATGCCTTTTTTTATTTTTTAAATTTTTTTTTTCTTCTCTTATTTGACATGCCTCTCTCCTAGAGGTCACTATAGAAAACAAAGAGAAGATACCAAGCAAGACCAAGCCATCAGAACAGTATAGTCTCAAGAAGAGACACATTCAAAGCATGTTGACTACATCTCCTGCAAGCCACATACATTTTTCAACAGACTGGAGGACCAGTTCACAGTTGGAGAGAGATACTGGGCATACAAAGAAAATGTGGACATTGCAAAACACCTCTCCTCAGGGAGCAAAGTGAACAGTCTAAACTCACTCAGAGGTGCAATCTGCTGCTCCAACAGTTACACCAGAATGGACAATGACTTATCATCCCTCAACTTTATGGACACCAGTATTCAGAGGTGTGCACAGGTATCCTGTGCAGCTGGGGCAGGAACATGCAGCAGAAACCACCCATGCCTCCCTGTGCCCTGCCACAGCTCTGCTTTACCTGGGACTGGGAGGGCTTGCCTGCTGCTGACATGGTGGATAAGCAATCTCACAAGACTAGGAGAGCACTGACAGAGCTTTTGTTTGTTGCCCCAGTTTTGCTTCAGGATGGAAATGTGAGGATTTTTTTTGTTTTGCCTTTTTTTGCTTGCTATAAAACTTTGTACTGTATGGGAATGTGTACAATATTGCTCACCATTTCAGAATATCCTCATGTAAGAAATGCTTTGAGATCATGCTCCTAGCATGGAGAAGAAAAGTAGCAAACTTTGAAAGTCTTCTCTTATAGGGTTTTATGAGTAGGGATTTATGAGTGGCAAATATTTCCAGTAGGCTGTTTCTGTGATGTGAATGTGCAAAAAGACCTGTCAAAACCTGGGAGTTCCTTTACATGAAGCTCTTTTTGGCTGATTTGGTCTATCAACAGGGAATGTTTTACTGATCCTCAAAGAGCAGGAGGAGCTAAGTGTCTCTAAAATCCTCCTGCTGTGCTATTTTGAAAAGTGGTATTCATATAATGTGTACTCTGGATCTCTTAACCCGAGCCATTGTTCTGAATATTTCTGAAATCCTCATGCTGTGTTGTTTTGAGACGAGGTATTCGTGCACCACAGATCATTTAGTGCTGAGCCACTGCTTTGCCATGTCAGAGATGACAGAAATACACAGACAATATGGCTAGCACTGATGGAGAAAATGCTATTAAGACTCATCAAAAGTAGGATCAAGGGGGTCTTACTGTGATATTATTTGATCAGCTGGATTATCAAAGAGATGATCCTGTTTTAATAAGCTGATAATATTTTTATTTTACTGCAAGAGTGCAAAGAACTGTCAAGAGGAAGCTGGAGATACAGTTTACACAGGTTTCATGATGCTTTTGTGACAGCAGCAAACACAAAAAGGCTAATGTGTGGGGTCAGCAGTATGGCACAGGGGATAATGTGTTTGATTGGATTAAGGAGTGATCTCAATATAGACTACAGAGAGATCATACTGCTTTGGTGTGACCTGAATGGAGAAGCAGGGAATTACATGGATGAGAACTGGACTAGATTTGTTCTTCTTTTTCATACTGTCTGAGGCCTGAGGATGATGAAAATACTATAAAGCAAAAATATTTGCAGATAATGCAGAAACAGGGAGCACTGCCAGTACAAAAAAGCTACATGTGTGTATGGGAAGATGAATGACCTAGATAAAAAAAAAAAAAAGAGGAGCTGGACAAAACAAAGGACCAGAGTCTGAAAGATCATACTGTGCAGAAATGCAGTTCAGGAAAATGTAGTTCATGGGCAGCAGAAGAAATTTGAAACAGAAGGATTAAAACAGGTGCATACATGTGCAAACGTTTGCAGAGATCTTTGCAAACCTAGCTTAAGTAATGGATTTAGGTATCAAGAAATTGTCCCTCTCTAGTACTGCAGAGACCATACTTGTACAGTCATCCTCATTTCTGAAAATTTCGTTTTAAAGAATTATTCTAGTGATAGACAAAGATATAGCAAGAACAAGAAGAATAATGAAGGGGGTGGGGGCCACTAGTTGTCCCAAATAAACCAAAGAAATTAGGGCTGTACTCTGTGAAAGAGGAAACTGAGAGGTGAGATCATTTTGCTCCATGAAGTTCTTGAGGGAATAGGAAGAATAGTTGATGCAAGACAGTTTGAATTTGTGTCAAATACAAGAAGCAGAGGGCACAAATGAAAGTTATGCATTATATGGAGGGAGTTCCCGCAAGGAATTTAGTTTAGAATTCCTTTATACTAGGAGAAGATAATATACAAGATGCTGAAAAGTGCACTCTGCTATACAAAAAGCCCAATGGGAACACAAACTTTTACTGCTATGTTCCCCAAAGCCACATCTTTGTCTGAAGAGAGCTTTAAACACAGCACTATTCTTCTAGAGAATACAGGAGAGGGCTATAAGAACAAATAACCTATCTCATCCTCATGAGAATACTCAAATTTTTTCTTCTGGATTATTGGAGTAGCATTTTTGAAGAGACTGGATGTCTGAAGCATTTCAAAAATTTCCGTTATGAAGGAATTGTTTCTTGGAAGAATCAGTGAAGTAGCTTTGAAATTCACAGGACTGGAGCTGAAATTATGAGACCCCTTTGGGATGTAGGACTGAGAAGACTGAATTTCTACTTTGACATAGCTTTTTGCAAGTTTTAAAGGATTAATTTTACTGCAGAAGTGGACATAAAAGACACCTGGCAAAGTCTGTAAGATGCAAATGAAATGTGGCATTATTTGGATGAGTTAAAAAAAAAATAAATTATTCAGATGGTATATAAGAAAAATATTTATTTGAGATAGACCTGATGGTACAATGGATGCAGATAAGCATACCTGTCCCTCAGGCACTAAGGTGATGGGTGGATGAATACCTAAGTTTAATAAGAGGAAAGACTTAAGTTCCTTCTCAATCTCTCCTATTAGTTAAGTGAAATAGATCTACAGAGTATTAGCTTATTTAAAATAAAGAGATTCTTAACCTTTTTCTTCACTAAATTGTGTCAAGAATTTTGTATGCGAAGCAAACACTTGTAAAAGCTCTGACTCAAAGAAATGTGTTTGGCTTCTTTTCTGCCCCTTTTCATTAGGGGCTCTGTGGGCTTCCAGCATCTGAAGGACTCCTTGACCTGTCAGTGACATCTGCTAGTATATTACATACATATCAGCCTTGGACACAAACTGCTTGCAAGACAGTCTGAATCAAAACTTCTGAAGCAGATCAGCAGTTGTAAATGAGTCTTTCATACAGAATAGAAAAGAACTAACCCTATTACTCTACCCATCCAAAAAACGTAGGCTGTAACTCTTTGATGTCTGCAACTTGATTTTTCCTTTCTTCCCTTGGTGAATGCTCCACTGAGCATCATTTGCTGACACCAAGATATTTAAGTGCACAAAGACAAATAGAAAGGCACCTGATCTGGACATTTACAGCATAGAGTATATACTGCTGTACAGTGAATTATTTTTACATAGGTAATTAATAATAGAGAAACAATGTAGTGACAGTGTGAGTCCCAGGGGAGAAAATTGTCAGCCTCTTTATTAATTTATTCTTTTCTAACTAAATTGATGGGATAGTCTGATGCCTTTCTGGATTCCACATGGATGATGAAGCTGCAAACAAATTTCATTTAAATAATAGGCAAATCTTCCAATTAGTCAAAGCCTAATTCTCATGCCTTGAAATGATGAACTGCATGTACTGTGGCCTCTGTCAGTCTGAAGGGGAAAAAGATGCTCACCAAAAACCCAAAGACATTGATCTGAACATCTTAGGCATAGATTCAAACACAATAATCTAGAGCTATTTGCCAAGATTCTGCTTCAGAGATTCTTCTGTTTTCCTTGATTCATGTTAAAATGGGTATCACTGACTCTTCCACATAAACTCAGCTTTTAGCTACTGGAGAATTCAAGGGAACTAAAGCACAGTTTTCAGGACTATGTGGAGGATAGTACTGGATTCTGCTCACTAATGCATGTCTGTGTCCAGTCTTCTGTGTGGTTGACACTTTCAGAAATAACAACCTGCACAGTGGCTGAAATCGTGGTTTCAGCTGGGGAAAGATTTTCATAATAACAAAGTGCTACTAATCTAAAAAGAAGCTAATGGCCAAAGAACCCAAACACAAACCAAATATCCCATGGCCATTTCTCTCATGAGGCAGGTATTCCCGCAGGTAAAAAGTAAGCTCCAAAATACATTTTTTTTTAAGTGAAAATGGTTGTATATTTTTTTGTGGCTTAATCTTTCTCTCTGATTTTATGTCTCTACTCTTGCACCTGTTTGTTTTCCTATCTTTGTAAGTAAAGGATTGCCTCAATTTCAAAGTTCTTGCAATTTTTTTTTCAATGCAAGCTGTTTGGATAGCATACACATGGAGCAATAATTCCCCGTGAGTAAAGAATGATTTTAGCAATAACTAGCTACGGATAAATCATGATAAATCATAGTATTTCATTGAATTTATCTTCTGAATACTAAATTTAAGAAGCTGTGTCATGTTGAAATATTGAAATATCTCCAGTGTAATCCACTGTAATCCATTGTTGGGAGTTTTGAGGGGGAAAGGGCAATGAGAGATAAAGTTGGCTGGCATTAGATAACCAATAATCTGCACAAGCTCTTGGAGCTGGCAGCAGAGTCACAATCTCAACACTAGTTTCAGCCTGGCAGCGATTGACACTCCCTGTACCAGCTATTTGGCTGGAATTTAAATATGTCACTTGGCACTGAGAGTTGATAAAAGCCCTGTTATTTTCTAGACTGAGAGCTAAATAAGACTGCAGCCTTCCTAAACCATTGCATAGTGCTTATAAGGAATTGTTGGTTAATGTGAAGTAATTTAATCAACCTGATCATTAGATGAATATGCTACTTCCACCCTTTATCCTAATTGTGTTTGTTTATATGCATATTACACTTTTGCCTGGTTATTTAGTTCTAATTAATGAATTGGAAACAAGCATGCTATGAATGTCTGCTTCCCATAGACCACTTTCCTGAAATAGAGGAGCCTGCAGAGAAAAGGAGCTGGATGGTGAGACCAGAATTTCATTCTCCAGAACCATTGTTGCAGACCATCAAAATCTGGGGCCCCAGCTGGAAAATCCACAGCCCATTGAAGGCCTGGTATCTAAGTCTAGTACATTTCCTCTTATAAGTCTGTGTACACTGCATCACTTACCTCTGCGTTACTTATAGGGAGATTGTTAACAATTGGGACGTAAGTACTGTTGATAACAATAAAACATGTATTGCTAATCTAAAGGAATATGACAAGGACACCTAACATGTGCCTCTTCACTGTTATCAGGTTCCTTTTCTTTCCCTGTTCCCCTGTTGTAGGACTTTTTGTGGCTGCACAGTCCATCACATTTACAAGCCAGGGGATAAAATAAGCACCACCATGAGCACAGGAGCTCATGGTATAAAGGTTTCACTGTGAAAGCTGCACACTCAAGGGCTCTTTTGAGGAAAAATCAATTTTTCTAGACTAGATATTTTCTGACTTGAAATGAATAATAATCTTATTTTTGTTCTATTCATGTACCTTTTATACTTGCACATCTTTTTTCATCTTCCTGAGTAGGGAGGTATCCTGTAACTGCGAGACAAACTGAGTGTTGTCATCTCTCTCTATTGCCAAGCCAGTAGCATTTCATATGGTATGAATTGAAACAGGACTGCTGCTTGGCACAACTTTGCATTGCAGCAGTCTTCTTTAGCTGCTGTCAGTAGGAAGGTGCTGACTTTGAAGGAAGCCAGACTGGGGCTTAAATGCACAAAAGGAGGAGCTTGATAATGCAGGGATACATTACTAAATATGACCAAGAAAAGATTTCTTCAAAGTTTTCAAAAGTATGTACTTCCTCCCACCTTTTGTATTGAGATGAATCCCAAATCTTAAAGTTAAAATCTTTTGAAACAAATATCTGAAATACTACACACAGACACCATCTTTGGAAATAGTGTCTGATCCTTGAGATGCTCCCCCAGAAAGCATCTAAGAGAGGTGCACTTGGGAACCCATTCCTGTTTAGTGTGACCCACCATGCAGTATGTAAAGACCAGGATTCCTGGACCAGAGAAAGGACCTCAGCCTCACTGGCTGATAGGAAAGGCCAGGGCCTAAGCTAAGGTCTAGGTGTGTTGTCATCCACAATGTTAGATTATGAGTGTGCTCCCAGCCCTGTTTTGACCCGTGTCACCTACTGCTCTCAAGTTATGCCCAGGTGAGGTTTGGAGGATGTCACAGGTGAGGATCTGTATTGCTCCTAGGCAATACAGATGAGGCTACATAAAATCCAAGGGGGACAAAGTGGCTGGAGACCTGTGGGAACCAGTTATGCTCGGCTGCTTCTTCTGCCCCTCTCAGGGATGGAGAAGTCCCAAGGAAGTATCCAACAAGTCATGGGGCTGGCTGTGCCCTACTGCATCTCATACTGGGTCTCAGCCTCTTCTGCAGGATCTGTTGCAATCTGTAAAGGTTCTGAGTCTGCTGGCGTGAGGCTGTGAGCTGTATTATCTTACACAGAAGCAAATCCCCTGATACGCATCTGGTGGCTCTTCTGAGGAGGAAGCCTTGCACTCCTTCTCTCTTGCTTTGACTAAAAAACCCATGCTGCTTAAACCTGTACATTTGTTCCTATTAAAAATTTTAACACTGAATTTGTGGAAAAAACTTCTATCAGAAAAACTCCTGATCAGGTCAAATATTAGTTTAAGTCTATTAATTCTACAAGACTTCTCTGTTTCAGTAGATGTTGGGGTTTTTAAGGGCCTCTGGGAACAATGTATTTTAAGTTTATTTAATTTGGACAAAAAGATTACTTTGGCAGACATTCATATTAGTCATAGAGAAAGAGGTTATATGGAAGCTGGAGCAGTAATGTTCTTGCAGAAGAACAAGAAAAATAAAGGGAACATGTAGTTCAAGAGATCTGAAAAAGGAAAGAGTGAATGAAAAACTGTCCATGCATTCAAAATAGTTGAAATAAAGTATACTCTGCGCTAGAGCATAAACTGCACACCAGTCTCATTGAATTTTAGTGACTAGAGAGCTTAAGGAGTTAATTTTTTTTCTGAATTGTTTTATATTTTTTCCTGCTCCACTGTGGGATATTTTTTTTAATGTCAGATCTACATTGACACTTATATCAAAAAGCCTGTGATTTAACTTGATAGATCAGCTACTGTGAGAGGGTAGGGATGGGTAACTGACCCTACTATTGAGATATATGATGCTTATTTAGAGAAATGACATATATTCTTGATGAGATGCACAGGCATAAACTGCAGACTTCTTATTCAAGGTTACTTACAAAAAAGGAGGAAAAGAAGATGGGTTTCTTCTACTCTTTAGGAGATTCCCCATTACTTCTTACAATATTTCAAAATTCTGGGAGATAACACTATCCTGATGTGTTTAGATGATTCTAACTATGTAAAAGAAGTCAAGGAAGATATCCATAAGCTCTAATAGTACTTTAGACTGGTGAAAAGGTAACAAAAGGGCTTCCTAAGACATATCTGAAGATAAGTTGTAGGTGAAAAAACCCACCTGCAGAGGGACATTCTTCATTGCAGTTGGATAGGAATTCTTCATTATCTATTTCAATGGAAAATGCTGATTTGCTAAAAGAATTTCAGAAAATGAGCTGTTTCATTTCAGTGAATTTTTTGTTAATAAATCACGTGTAATAAAAAAAGTCTACTATTTACAAAAATGATAAACATTTTATTTTTTAAGTCAGAAATAACCTTTTATTTTAAAATTTAATTTACATAGAAAAGAGAACCTAAGTCAAATGAAGCATTTAAATTGAACAAACCCCATCTTTTTTTGCCATTTATCTTGCAGAAAGAAGTTCTTTGCAATCTTCAGTATTCTTTGATTCTATGAGATATCATTTTTGAGGCTGGAGAAATAATTGAAATATCAAATCTTTATGGATATGAAAACTATTTGCTGCCTAGCCCTGCTTTCTAATAATGTCTTGATATCTCTCTCAGAAAGCTTACAAATAAGAAAATTTCTCTGCATTTATTTATGACAGAGAGAAACTTGGTAACCTGCCTAAAGATACATAATTTGTTTCTTGTTTCCCCCTGCCTTCCCCAAACTCCTTTGTGAAGAACTGTGGCATGATGTTTAATTTACAGTTTTAAGTAGTAAAGAAAAGCACAAATGCTGGAATTATACATTATAACTCTCCATGGCAGTTGAAAAAAATCGGAAAAAATTGTAACCCAGTCTACTTTCCATTTGTGACTATTTTGTATTTTTTTTGTTGTTGTTATTTACTTCACTTTTTAAATGGCTCACATGAAAATTCTTATTTAAATCCCTTGCTTTTTAATACACCAAAGCCTCCAGACCATCATAAAATGATTTATTTTGGGAGGAGTTCTTAATGAACTGAAAATTGAAAACTAGACCTAAGCCTTGGCATCAGGTAGAATTTTTTCTTTATTGTCTTACTGACATTGGAAATTAAGGTAAGAGATTCTTTCATGAAAAACATCAAAGACACCCATAACAGTAAAAGATGAAACTAAGGAAAGACACTTGGGTACGAGAAAGCTGTAGTGATGAGTAATCTTCATCAAGGTCTGGGGTATAGGTGAGAGTACCAGGTACTAAGAAAGAAATTATTTTCTTTCTTAAAGAACAAACTGTAACAGCAAGAATTTTGTTCTCCAGTTAGTCCTTCACACTTACGTAAGCTGAGTGAAGAGATTTTGACTACTGCCAGTAGAAACAGAATCAACATCTCCTGGTTGACCACTATTTCAAAGAAGAAAGCTCCTTGGGGAGTAGAAATCTAAAGAAGCTTCTAGAGAAAGTAGATACTTGGGGTTTGTTTGGCTGGTTGGCTTGTTTTTCCCTCCTTGCTATTAAGATGGCACATTCAATACTATTGTTTAGCTAGAAACAATTGATATCCATCAAGTTATGACATGCTAAGACTTTATTAGTGAATAATGCAGACATCACACCAGGCCATTGAGGGGAGTAACTGATACCAGTGTATCTTGGCAGTGTGACTAAATGAAACAAGGGGATTTAGAACAGGTTGATGTGGCCTGCCCTAAAATTATTCAGGTCATTTGCAAGTCCATTGCAGTTCCCATTGCAGTCCACTACCTATGGTTATTCATTAATCAGATACTTATAAATATGCAATGAATGGAGAG
The DNA here is from genome assembly GCA_024611175.1 of Megaceryle torquata. Taxonomy (NCBI): domain Eukaryota; kingdom Metazoa; phylum Chordata; class Aves; order Coraciiformes; family Cerylidae; genus Megaceryle; species Megaceryle torquata. The sequence continues at coordinate 55,983 of JANIJG010019327.1, forward strand.
GGAGCTTCAATCCGTAAGCAACCCATCTGCGAGAACCTATAATTAGGGCTACCATATTTCTGAAAGATGTCAGACCTGCTGAGCATGTGTACCCCAAGTGGATGTGTGTTAGACTTACCAGATGACTGCAAACACTAGGTAAATATAAGAAAAGTCTTGAAATATATCCAGAATAAACAGAGTGTGTCTGGGAAAACGCATTTATCTATAGTGGACCTAACATCAATGCTTCACATCCGGGAATTATACACAAAACCAGTAGTATTGCCATTAGAAGATGTGTGGGGTTTCAGTCTGCATATGAGATTGACCTAAGGACTGAAACTATCTCTGAGAGAAGCCGATATATTTGAATTCCACCGCTTCTTGCAACAAGACAAGGAGGACTTGTGAATCACCTGAGGCACTGTTGTCATGTGTGAATTCAAATTGGTCACGTTAGCCACTGGAGGCAATCTCCTGGGTTAACAGAAAAACGTGTGGCAAGTTCTGTGAGAGTGATGGGATTTACATCTAGAAAGCGAGAGCAAATAAAAGCCTTTGATTCTGTCTGTTTTGATTTTTTTATTTGTAAAAATGAAAATTATCCTTAAAAACTTCATGGTAGCTTTTAGTTTTCATTTCACTCCCAAACTCCTGTTAATTGTGGCTGTTTAGCAGGTATATTTTAATATTAATTTAATGCTTCTGAAATTGCTTTGAATGCTTGTATTGTAGACAGTGCTGAATAGGTTGTATCTGGTTCTTGATATTTAAGTCCCCTTTCTGATTCTTCAGCAAAATAAAAATCAGGCTTGCGGTCTCTTCCACAGCTCTTCTGCAATACAGTTGTTATTATAAATGATACCACTTTAGGCAGGATAGACACAAGCAAACTGTAAGCTCAGAATTGCCCATTGTAATCAAATTGGCTATTTTCCAAACAATTCACAGTCTCTCTCTCCCAGTGTGACCTTTCAGAGCCCTGCACTCAGCAAAATAGGGGTATATTACTTTTAATGCACTACTCTTCATTTTCAGGAGAAAGCCAGGATTATTGTTCAAATTCTGTACAATTACACCTGAACACCTCATTGTTTTCAGGGGGAGAGCACAAACGAGTCGGGTCAGCATGTGGTACAGAGGTGTGTCTGGTGTTACACACAGCAGGGCAGAAACAGAAAGGGTTAAAAGCACACTGTAATAAATATGTGACAAAATGAATGCTGAGAAAGAATGGATGCTATCGCCCAGTTAGTCCAGTTATTCTCACCTAGACATAATGATGGTTTCCAGGGGCATAATTGGACATAATGTTTGCAGGAGCTTGGGGTGGAGGGGACAAGGAAGATAATGTGTTTAACGTGTTTACCTGTTCCCTAAACAGGTAAAAGAGCAAACAAGATATGGAGTTAGGGACCTTTTAGATTGGGGTCCTTAGATTCAAAGGCTGTTTCCATTTTCTTGTTTTCTCCTGCAGCATTATAGCTGCTCTTAGAAATCTTTGGTTTATATATACTTAAAAAATTTCCAAACAACGATAGATTGCCCAGCAGAAAATTATTTACATGAAAACTCCTGCCTAAGCATAATTTTTCTGGAGATGACATTTGCTTTGAAAATACAACACAATTTCATCTCAGATGTAAAAGTAACACCCTCCCCCTTATTTTTTTTTTTTTTTTGCTGACACCAAAAGATACAGAACTTGCTGACAGTACAAAGCTGATAGCTGTATCAGTCAATCTTAAATAGTCTATAAATCCATGTACAGTGTAAAATATCATTGATTTATGTAATTGGGAATTTTTAGCAGTACAGTTTTGCGTAATTATGTTTGTCTTTTCCTATCCAGAACCATCTTCCCTGGTGAATCTGGAAGCAGTCTCTGATTGTACAGAGACACTATTTATTCCACCCTCGTGCATCCCTTGAGTATAAGTTATGATATATCAGCATTGTCTTTGAGGTCTACTGTATCTGTGGATATTCAATACACTGAAGAGTGGAGATGGAATGAAGTTGAAAGGATTCATGAATAAAATGTAAGTGGATGATACTTCAAACTAAAGCACAAATACTGCATTGCCTAAATGGAGAGAAATTGCTCCTTTGCTCAAATAGGAGCAGTGGCAGTAACAATAATCTAGGATTATTGTGGCCTTTGGTCTCAGGCTCAGTTGTTATCTGGGAGTGGCACACAGCAGCTATTGGAATACTTTCTTTCCACCTAGCAGTTGCAGCTGAATTTTGGTGAGGAAAATAAATACCCTATGGGTACAGAATCTTATAGATCTCTGAGAGAAACTTTGCCAGCTCTGAGTGATCCCCCACAACCTGCAGTAGCTACAAAAATAAATAAAGCTTTCAATCCAAAATTCTTGATAAATGGAAAACACCATTCTGCCCCTGGCATTGTCAATTTTCTCTCCTTTTTCAGGGAACCTGATTATTCACACTCAGTATATAAACATACTGCATGAGGTAAATAGGTACCAAGGCTAGTGCTGTTTTTGAACATAGATCATCATTTTACTTACTCCCTTAAATCATTTAACTTTGTTCTGGTGACCCTGGGACCTGGTAATACACACTGCAACCAATAACCATAACTCCATGATCCATATAGAATATGTGAAGGATGGTGGCAAGTACATAATTTATTACCTTCTGTAGTGCTGTGTTATTATTATGCGACTGTTATAGCATTCATAGTTTGACAGATTCCTATTAGCCAGTCAGTCAGAGTGTGTAGTGTATTATTTTACCAATACCTGATGCATATCAATAAAGTGGGTGAACACTGCCATAAAAGAACAGTTGAATTGGCTTGGATGGTATAATCTCCCATCCTGAGTTCCTACCTGAAACATCAGTTTAAGCTGATGGATACTTCTGTAAGTATGAAAAAGGTCTGGGCAACTTTCTTCCCTCCTTGTCCCGAATTCCTGAAAGGAAGTGTCAAAGTCGAACATGAGGTTATTTTCATCATTCTCACATTCCAATATCAGAAGCAAAAATTACAAGAAATACTGTTCTGTGAGACAACCTGTTTCACAAGATTTCCAGCCCATTACCTCAAGAATCATTGTTTGGGTTAGGTTTACACAAACGGCCAAGCTTTTCAGGTGCTTATTCAAAAGGCATTCAACCAAATCATTTGAGGTTTCTCCACATACTTAATATATTATGCAAATATTGACTGTATGCAGAGACAAGAGCGAGATGAGAAAAATCTCCTCATTCAGAACAAGCAGAATTAGTTCTTGCTGGACAAGTAGAGTTCTCATGCTTTCTGCTGACTGGACAAAAACAGCAAGAGGGAGGGGAAGCACAGACACTGCTGCAGGACTGAGGATGATCAAGGGGCTGAAAAAATCTGGAGGAAGAAAGCAATGAGCTGCTGGAGGGTGGGAAGAGGAAGCAAAGCTGCATATAGCCATGAAACAGTCTGTCAAAATATGGGAAATACAGAGCTTATATAAGAAAAGGATATGACCAGGAATAGCTGTGATGCTGGGGAGGGGATCAGGGTAGTTTAACTGCTACGCCAGCATGTGGCCAGAGCTCAGCTCACAGTTAGTGGCCTCATTGGGGGCCATAGCAGAACTGAGCATGGGGGTGTCAGTCCTCCAAGGGACAGATGCTGCTGCATTTCTCCTAAGGCAGAATAGCTGGCTGGAGCCTCTTAGGTTCCTGCTTGTACACATCCTTTTCTTGTATTTCTGAAAGAGAGAAAGAATAGATCATCATCTCTAATGTTTCTTTCAGGATTGCAAGGTATAATATTCTAATTTGGTGAAATACATTTAAAGAGTATCAATCAAAATTCAAGAGACTACATAGGGAAAAACACGTTAGCCAGAATTTTTTCTGTAATTGCCATTGCAAAGGCAACCTGACACAATATGTTGCATGTAATTCGACTATGCTGTCAGTTCTTACTAGGAATGTAATCAATATGATCAAACAAATTTTAATCAAGGTGTCTGAAACAAAGTATTCAATGTTATATAGATTCTTACCTAATGCATTACAACAATACGTTAACAAGCTGGTATGAAGCGTAAATCTTTAAGGTGAAACAGCCTGACTGTTAAAAAACCACGAGTCCTGCATTCCTCGGTGCACAATTGGTAGTCCTACTGATTCTTCTTTTGAGTGGTAATATAATAATAAATACTGGATCAGCTGTGTCTGTTCATGATTTCATGAATGGTCAAGCAAACAAAGCATGATACTTTATGTTATCTTATGATGAACAGCTAAGCAAAGATGTAATCACCAAGGGCTGTAGAGAGGCTGGCTTTGATTTGACTGAAGGAAATTCCTGCAGACACTCAAAGAGCTAGTGGAAAGAGAACGGAGTTGTACAAAGTCATGATATAAGGGAATCAAAGTACTGCTTTAAATTCTGGTTAGCTTACCTGAGCTAAGACAGAAAGTGAGCTCTCCATCTAGCTTTAGACATTTACCTGGTAAGCATTTAGGGATTACAGTCACTGTAGGATCCCTTTTTTTGACAGATAAAACCAGACAATTTTAGGGAGACATTCTTTTGACTGGTTTTAGTTCTCTTCTTTAGGATAAGATGATTTCTGACCTCAAAGTTATTATTGTCATCAATGACTATAAGCTTCAGCAAAAGTGACTATACTTACGGTGATGTTTAGTCACAAGAATATCTCCCTCTCCACGGATGTTAATTTTTTTTTTACTGTTGATGTATCTTGCATCAGCTATGGCATCACAGATGTTTTGCATGAAGGTACTCAAATTTTTGAAATAAACTTGCAAAAGATGCTTCATTTTCTCCTTGTACAATGAGAAGCATGGGCATCTAAAAAGAGGGGAAAAAGAGGTAATTTTCTTCATAAGCTCTGCCAAGCTGCAGCAACTAGCAGAAACTGTGCAAGTTATCCTGTCTTCTTCCATGGGGTGTTTAAACATCTCTTTGAGAAGAATGTGAGTGGAATGCTCCTCTGCATAAGTCTTCCACATCTTTGATGCCAATTAATACCTTTGCATTTTGATACCCCACCAGAAAGACTGAGATAATATGTGGATAGAAGAGTGGAAGATCATTAATATAGTGTCTCCAGTGAATCCCTGTGTGAGATAAGGCACTTCTGGGTGGAACAGTGCTGTCAGTGGGATCAGTAGTGCCACTCCAGAATGGCCACCCTGCCTCTGCCACAGGCATATTAAATCGTAAGTGATTTCAGCACAGACTACCTACTGGAGTAGATATTCACAGTCCCTGAGAGACCTGTACATTGAGTAGCTTCAGTGATAACTGCTATTATATGAAACTTTCTGAGTTCTAGCTGTCTCTTCTGCAGCCACACTTCCACAGACAGCAAGGGCATATCTTGCAACAGTGAAGCTGAGATAGATAGCTTACGTGCCTGATGTGGTCTTGAATAAATAGGTGGAAAGATTTTAAAATGGGGATTTTTGTCCCAGTGATACGTTGTTGATATTAAGCTGTGTCTCAGGAAGCACAATTCTACAGTAAATAGGAAGGGAGTCTACTGAGTCGATGAATACTGAAATCTAGAAAATCACATAGAATCATGAATGGTTTGCATTGGAAGGGACCTTAAGGATCACCTAGTTCCAAACCCCCTGCCGTGGGCAGGGACACCTCCAATTAAACCAGATTTCTCAAAGCCCCATCCATTTTGGTCTAGAACACACCCTGTGATGGAACATCCCCAACTTCTCTGGGCAACATGTTCCAGTGTCTTACTACACTCACAGTGAAGAACTTCTTCCTAATTTCTAATTTAAATCTACACTCTTCTGGTTTGGGGCTATGATCCATTATCCATCCAGGACAGCTGGTCAGTATTCAAGGATCACCTTCTCCATGTCCAGGAGCAAACTAGACTGACAAAGAGAAAGGCAGGAAAGAATGCTAGGAGGCCTGCCTGGATGAATAAGGAGCTCCTGGACATGCTGTCACTCAAAAAGAAACTCTACAAGGAGTGGAAAGGACAGCCAGAATAGGGGGTATACAGGGAAGCTGCCTGAGCAGCAAGAGACCTAGTAGAAAAACTAAAGCTCGGTTAGAATTAAATCTAGCCAGGGAGATCAAGGCAAATGCCAAGAATTTCTATAGGTATATTAACGGCAAAAAAAAGACTAGGGAAGGTGTGGGCCCCCTCAGAAAGGATAAGGGAGAATTGGTGGTAACTGATACTGAGAAGGCTGAAGTTCTGAATGACTGCTTTTCCTCAGTCTTCACTGGCAAGGGCTCCAGCCACACCCCCAGAGTCACAGAAGATAATGGTAAAGGTTGGATGAAAG
>JANIJG010019327.1:62373-107812 GCA_024611175.1 Megaceryle torquata
ATGAGAAGGTCACAACATCAATAGACAGGGGAAGAGCAACCGATGTCATTTACCTGGACCTGAGCAAAGCCTTTGATACTGTCCCACATGACATCCTGGTCTCCAAGCTGGTGAAATATGGGTTTGATGGATGGACAATTCAATGGATAAAGAACTGGCTTGATGGCCACTCCCAAAGAGTGGTTGTCAATGGGTCTCTATCCAAGTGGAGACCAGTGACAAGTGGAGTCCCCCAGGGATCAGTACTGGGACTGGTCTTGTTTAACATCTTCATATCCATCTAACTGGCCTATCCCTGTCTTTCCAACTTATAGACCAGGATGTCATGTTGGATAGTGTCAAACAGTTTTCATGAGTCTGTTGCTCTTCCCTTATCCACTAACACTGTAACTCCATCATAAAAGGCCACCAAATTTGTCAGGCACAATTTGCCTTTGGTGAAGCCATCTTGGTTGCCACTAATCACTTCCTCATTCTCTGTGTGCCTTAGCAGAGTCTTCAGGAGGATCTGCTCCATGACCTTACCAATCACAGAGGTGAAACTGACTGGCCTGTAGTTTCCTGTGTCTTCCTTTTTTCCCTTTTGAAAATGGGAGTGCTCTTTCCCCTTTTTCAGTCAGAGGGAACTTCACCAGACTGCCATGACTTCCCAAATATGATGGAAAGCAGATTAACAACTTCATCCACCAGTTCCCTCAGGACCATGTGGAGAGCTCTTGTTGGGTTTCATGGACTCGTACACCTCACTTTCTTTAGAAGGTCTCAGACATGATCTTCCTTTACATTGGGCAGATCTTCCTTCTCCCAGTCCCTGCCTTTGCCTTCTTCAACTTGGGCAGTGCAGCTGTAGTCCTTCCATTAGAAGAATGAGCTCAGTATGTTCTACCAGTGCTTTCAGCTCTTTTTGTGCACGAAAAGTACGGGTGCCTGTAAAGACTCATAAAGTGCAAGTACTTATCAGATTTCCCACTTCTAGATCTTGATCCTTAAATCTCACCACTGCTGAGTGCTTAGAGGAGGCCTTCAGGACTGGATTCACTCTAAGCACATAATTGAAAGAGCTTTAAATCAGACACCAAATGTTCTCAGACATTGGAAGTATTGAGATCCAATTGTCATGTCCATGACTCAATGTTGAGCAGGAATTACAGGGTTGTGGATCATACAACATCCTTTCCACCAAGCAAAATGAAACATGTCAGTGTGGGAAGGATAAATGGAAATATTTGACTGTCATGTGCTAGGATCTTATTATAGACATAGAGATAATGAAACTAATGTATCCTGAAGCAGTGTTACTTAAAAGAGTATCAGGACAGGAGAATGTGCCCTGAATTCCATTTACTGAGACATTTTTCTGTTGTGTTTGGGGCTAACTTTCAGCAAACAATAAAAAGCCTTGGTACTGCAGAAATGATGTTTGGACAACTGGTAACAGGATAAGGCTACACAGGGTTTGCTCACCTATTTGTGAAGCTTTATTTGTCAGGAAATGTATGCATACTTATGTGACCTGTTTTATCACTCAATCAGTCCTTCACTGAGATAAACAAAGTAGAAGGTAGTTTGGGAAGAACTGAACCTCATACAAGTTTCCCACAAAACATTTTTATCTGTTAAGCGCATGATAGAGAGCATGGAAACAACTGATCTGGAAACTAATAAGGTCAACTGACGCAATGTTTGAAGATGATCAAATATGACAGAAATGAAACACCTCATAACTTACTGTGAGTATGGATGTTTGGTTTCAGGTACATTCTGGGATATGAGATACTGCCTAGTGTCTGTTCCCTCCTGATAGACTAGTGTTTTCACAGGGCCAGTTAGGATGCCTGCATTTATTTCAGGACTCCATGTATAAGCAATCTGTAGGCTGCACTTCAATGTCTGAGTGGGCACATCATCTCTCTCCAGCAGCTGTCATAACCTATTGTTATGTACAGGAAGCATGTTACTCCTTGTAATTAGCACAGTTCTGGGGTCAGTGCAGGTGAATAGATTGAATACACCTTTTAAGTTTGTTCATGATATTTTCTTCATCTTCTGCCCACCTTTGTTTTATTTTCTCTCAGAACAGCTAGTTGGTGTAGCTTCCTCCAAGTGCCTCAAATGCTATGCTGTAACTGGCAGTCATAAAGGGAAAAAAAACAATCTGTGAGGATAATTTCCATACGGGGAACCTTTCCTAGCAGTGTATGTTTTTATTTGATTGGGTCTAGGAAAGTACCTTGAGACATTTAGAAGTAGATTCACCTGATTCTGTTGAAGCTTTTAAGCTTTTATGATCATAAGAGTTAAAAAGGTTGTGTAAAGCTACACGCACATTGGTCTATGTGACAAAACAGCTTTCAATCTGTCTGGCTTGAGCACATTTTAATAGTCCTGTCTATGGGATGCTGAGTTATGGCCTTGATCAACCCACTTAGCATTCTACTTGCTTAAAAATAAAAAAATAAAAAAATTACTCCTGCATTTGAATGTATGGTAAATTAATAGAGCCACTCACACATACAGAAGAGATGTGTAGGACTGAAATGTTAGGCCATGCAAACAACATCCTCTTCTTGAGGAGCCTTATGCTCCCAGATGATCCACTCTGTCCCTCTGTCAGGCATGCCTATTCTGCTTTATCTTCTGGCTGAGCTCCTTGGGCAAGAGCTTCCTGCTCCATTTAAATCAAAATAAGTCATGTTAAAAATCACTCCATCTCTGAACCCTGATATTTAAGGTAACTAGTTTCTTCGGGCTGATTCAGATTTGGGAGAAAGTGCAAATTCAGATTAGTTCGCAGATCTCACTGGGTGGCAAACTTGACCAGGTGGCATGGATGAGATCCAGGTTGGTGCAACCTTTGAATTTGGCCTATCTTTACCTAGGGAGACCATGAATATACTATCTTCATCCTTTTATTTCTGGAGTTTGAGCTATGTGCTCATGACTGAAAACTAAGGGAAGCTGGTTCTTGTCTCCACAGACAGATACCTTTAAAAATTTTAGAGATGTGCAACTGAAACACATTGAGTTTTACAGATGAAAGGTCAAAATGGTTTGACCCTTTTTCCTTTGTTAAAAATTATCTCAAGAAAGGAGGATATTCAGCTAAAGATGAGGAACAGAGTAGTAGGTGCAGAAAGAAGTGGAAACAGAAGGAACAAATGCAAAAAGCATTTGTTTGAGTAGCAAATGCTCACCTACAATGAGCAGCAGTGGAAATGACACCTGTGAAAGACAATCTTAAACTGGATAAGGAAGGAATGTATGCAATGGGAAGATGTGGGCCATGGAGCAAGAGAGATGACTGCAGCACCTGAGCTGTGAATAATGTGGAGCAGAGAAAGAGTGCTGCTGTGGATCCTGGGTGGAAGAAAAGGTAGTAGTGTTACAGCTCTGGGCAAGCCTCTAGGTAGGAATGTGTAAACATTTAGAAATGGGGGAAGGAAAGATGGAATAGGAGTCACTGAGCACTCAGATGTTGAAGAAAGTAAGAATACCATAAGAAGTACAAAAATCTTGCTTTGTTTGGAAAGGCTTCTCAAAAATATACCTGTCCAGAGAGTTGATAGTTACCCATATACTTAATCTCTATATTTTTCAGTGTCTGCCATGTAACCCATTTTTCTTCACAACCCAGAGAAGACCAGACTTCTGCAGCAGTTTAACATGGTTTGAAAGAGGCCTCTGAGCACATGGGCTAAAAGCATCTCTTATAAACTTCAGCACAGTATGTACCTGTAGGCACTTCTCATCCTTCAGATATTTGTCTAATTGCACTCATTTATTAATCTGTAATATAAAGTGTCCAAGAAGACACTGGACATCCCCAATTTATGCTGTTCTCTCAACCTTCCCTGAAGGTCTATCCAAAAGAGACCCTGAATGTTTGTCATTTGTCAAGGATTTGATAATTGGCAAGAAAGGATGGCTTTGGGCACATATGTCCCTTCCCTCCCTCCTGCTCCCAAACATTGTGATCTTGTTTAGCTTTGTACTGTCATGTCAGCTGCTTCTGTGCTTTCTAGGGTTCAACTTGTATCTTGTAATGGTGCTGCAGAGGTATTCTTGTCACCTTGAGCACTTTCCACTCTTTCCGCATGCTGACTGCTGTTTCCATGGAAGTCTGTGATGTGTTTTATTCAAAGTACAATTTGAAGAATGTTTGCTTAGAACAGAGGAAGAGAAAGATAACTTCTTCAAGGCAGACTGAAAGAAAATATTCTTCAGATTTAAAAAACATTCCTCCCTCACCCCAAACCTTAATCCCTGGCTCTCCTGAATCCCCAATTAATACCAGTACTGTTCAAGACAGAAGCGTTCAATGACAACACGAAGGAAGTCAGGTCACAATGCAGAATACAAAATATTTCCACTCTTGTTAATTATGACCCAGACTTACCAAAAAACAGATGGAACTGCTTTCAAAGCTTTGTGTGTGTGCCTGTGTGTGTATGTGTGTATGTCTGTTTTAGGAATGGCTAATTCAAATCGGACTTGGGATTCTAGTCAAGACAACAGCTTCACTGCCTGAACCAGCTTGCTTCTGTACTCTTATCACTACTGAAAAGAAGGAAAACTGCAATCAAGTTTCATTCAACTCCCAAGAAAAAGAATTAATCCCCCACTTTCCACTAACAGCCTATTATGCAATACTTGCCTATATGAATACTTGCCTATATGACAAACATATGGAGAAGCACAGACTCTGGGCTTGATTTTTCTTGAAATTTCACAACTAACTTTAGCATTTGTAGCTAGAAAGATGCAGCCAAAACCAAAATTAACCTCTCCTCTTTCCCCTTGTCCCTGTTACAGGGCTACATGGTCAAACTTTATTTATGCATAGTAGGCAGAGAGATCCGTCTGCTTATCCAGGGATGTGCAGGGCTAGCTATAGGTGCTCAGGAGCACTGCTGTACTCCACAGCCTCACCAGCTATAGTGGATTATCCAAAAGACAGTGGTGCCTACACTTCCTCCATCAGCTCAGCCATTTTGAGTATTGCAGGAACATAATTGTGGTCTTAAATTGACTCTTTTGCAAGACCTTGCAGTGCAGTTCATTACTATGAAGTGTCAGGAATTCAAAGGGTGGAACATGTGAGAACAGAAGTAGGTGCCTCCAGACTTGTAATGGCAATGCTGCTAATTGGGACACTTGTGAAACAGTGTCATATGTGTCATTGCTTTTTGCTATCCCCCAGAAACACCTCCAGAAAAATATAAAATGATATCTTTTTTTCCCCCCAGTTTACAGCTGTTTTACAGGAGGCTGCCTCTCTTGTCCCTCAGAATGGATATTGCTCAGAACTACTTACAGACAAAAACTATTTTCTAGAACCACTGACACTGGGACATGGGTATTAAGCAAAAAATGACACAAAGCAATCCCAGATGCAATGGAATGAACAGTTAAAAGGCAGGAAAGTAACATATGTGCCTGTGTCTTGCCCCAACTGGGTGACACTCTAATCGGTTTCTTATTCTGCTTTCTTCTGCTAAATGACTGGAAGATGTATGTCACTTTTCCACCTTAACTGTGCATTTTCTAGTTTGTTTGGATTTATGTCATAACCTTAATGGTATTTAAATGGAATTTTTATATGTGAATAATACTCTACATTAATGCAAGAACTTTAGGTTGCTGTGCTACCAGCCTGATTTGCATAAAGGTTTTTAAATATGAAAGAAGAATAGCCAGGCTACTGTAGATGGCAAAGTGAAAAAAAGTCACTGGTGTAATAGTAAGAGTAGGCACCATTACCTCCAAAACATTGGTTTGTGAGTTAATTCTCTGACTCTCAGGTACAACTGGGTGTGAGAGAAAGTCCTGGAGGTCACGCTAGTCATGAATATTTAGTTGCTGGAAGGTCAAATCTGGATTAAATGGTGAAGCAGCCAGGTCAATGTCACAGGTTTATACTTTATTATAAAACATTTTCTGTTCTAGTGTACTGTCTGTGATCTGTAAATATAAATTGTCCATGTCAATGCTATAGATCACAAGACAGTTACACCCCCCGCCCCCCCCCTTGGTGTGCAGAAATGTCTGTTTCCTGAAAGTGGATACTATATTGTAGATTTTGGGAGACTATCTGTAAATAATATAACCAATAAGGTGTTTGTGTCTTACATTGAAAAATGTTCTATTATGCAATTACTCATTACTTATGTTTAATATACAGTATGTTGTCCCTGCATTTCCAAATCCTTGTTTACCCTTGAGTGTATCAAGTAGGAGTAGGAGATTACTTACCCTTTTTGTATTATTATTTTTTCAAAAGGGGATTTTTGGGCACAAATATTTGTCCTGACAATTTTTTTTTTTTTTTTGTGGAAACACTGGGACTAGCACTGCAGCTCTTCTCACTCTTCGTTCTTTGCCTGAAACAAAATATAATTATTTTGTTTTTCCAAGTTTGAATTCTGTGCAAGCAGCTCTGAGTTACCGATGGTAGAGCAGTCAGTGAACTTTCCTGCTGGAATGTTTTTCATTCTTGGTGTACTGTTATTATTTTTAAATGAATTATGTATATAATACATGGTGTACAGATTACTCTGCATGTGAATAATAAAGCAGTGTCTCTGTTCTGAGGAGATGACAGTCTAAGGGCTTCATCCACTAAACACTCCTGGGTGATTTGCTCACCCTACTATCACAGATGATCTGTTGATTTGGCCCCAAACTAATTGGATAACTTAACAATTAAGAACAATCGGGCACTCTAGGTAGTGAACCAGGAAAGGGATGAGACACAACAGTGCATAAAGATTTAGGAAGAAAGAGGATAAACACAAGCTGGTTTGGATTTGATTCACTTCTCTGCGGCAGCGTCTGAATGGAAATGCTGTAAAGGATGGAGCTTGGACCCTGGAATGAAGTGTGTTGGGTTTCATACAAGCCTTGCATCTTGCTGTGCATTTAGCTTGTCCTTATTGCAAGTGATAGCCTTGTCCTGATGTGATTCTTTTTCTTTATGATCCATCTCTGCAGTCAGTGCCAGAGGAGTCTTCTCAACAGTCTTCTAAAAGCAGATTAGATTGAATATATACACATAGATTTGAAGAGCATTGGAGTGGGCTGAGTTAAACCATGCAGTTTGCAAGCATGACTGTCCAGGATGGTTCCATGCTCAAGGAGAGGGAGGCGTATGCTTCTTCCAAATGAGTCAGCTCCCTGCCTGTGGGGAACAGAACTGCAACAGCCAGATGTATGTATGACCTTCATAGGAAAAACGTTTGATCAGGGGATGATACTACTTTGGAATCAAGTCCTGGTTCTTTTTATCTCCTGCAGAAGCAGAATATGCAGTACCAGGGTGCAAGGACACCAGTCTTGTGCTCTCGCCTGGGAATCCTGCAGGGTCAGAGGACAAGCACTGAATTTGAGTTCTGAGATTTTGTGTGTAGGTACAAATGAGCTCACAGCTCATTTATCAGGGTTGAGGCCTGGATAAGCACTGAGTATGGTTAATGTCATACAGCATAAGAAAAATGTATAGTTTATGCTTATCATTTATTTTATAGTTTATCATATAGTTTATGCTTAAATATCCTGTTCATACTGCCTTAAGTGATGCTTGGACTTGCAGAGGCCACCGCTGTCCTTGTTTGCATGAGTTCTGCATTTAAAGGCTGCAGGAAGATATCAAGACCTTGGCAGAAAAGAAACCCCTGCATTTTTGTCTGTGAGGTGACCCAGGGCAGATTAGCAATGGAGCTGGGGCTGTGAAAAGCAGATTGGAAATACCTGTAACTGGCTTTGGAAGACTATAACTGATGGACCTAGTAACATACTGCTTGAAGTAGATTCTTGGTAGCTGGTTTCTGTTTGTGTTTTCCACGAAATCTAGGCGAAGGGCTCTTGTAAAGAAAAGTCCACTTGTAAGCATGGACAAAATGATTATCTCAAATGATTATCCAAGACACTCATTCCACCAACTGTGCTGTTTGCAGCTTGGAAGGGATCACAGGCAGCTCAGGAATAATAAAGTGGTATTTGTATAGCTGACCACTGTGCTAGAAAAGGAATAGATGTACTTCACTAACTTGGTCTCAAAACTTTTCTTAGATTCAGGCACAGGTCAATTCTATTCTTGTTGTAATGTAGCAGTAAGTGGGAAACCAAAACAGAATGTGGAAAAATATCGAAGTGTTATGCATAATAAAATTTTGATTGCAAAAATATCAACACAAAGTTCATTTGCCTTCTTAAATTTTTTCTCTCTCATGTCTAGTAATTGTAAGAAAATTTTTCTTTGTGCTCTTACATCAAATGAAACTAAATCATGGAACTACAGGTGTCTATTTCTTTCCTTTTTTTCTTTTCTTTTTTTTTTTTCTTTTTTAGAAAAAAGGGACTTATATATATCTCAAAATCTGAAGGGATAGAAGTTTAATTATGTCAGTGCTTTAGTCTGAATAAGCACTTGGTGGGTTATAAAATGACATGATAAATATTTCTATTTCTCATGTTAAAATCTAAGTTTTCTAAAGCAATTGGCAATAATGGAGTTAACACTGGATTAACGGAAGTGACCTGAAGCTGGTATCAAGAAGGGGATTTTTTTAAAGAAATGAATGAATGAAGTGAAAAAAAAAAATAAAAAGGACCATACTGTGAAAGACAATATACTTGCAGCAATAAGGATTCACCCACTCGTGTTTTGCATGCCAGTAGAATGGCAGATAAAGATTTGTGAATAAAACATACATAAGCATTATTTATCCAGGTAGAATTGTATGAAGACTAGGTTGTTGGACTGTGTAGAAATATTGTTTTCTGTAAAAAATAAACTGATACAGAAATAATAGTTTCGACACAGCTCATGAAAATAGATCAGTCCTAAGAATAGTCTTCACTCCCTGACAAAAATGACAGATGAAAGTGGAGGTCAACAACAGTGGTGCTGGGGAGTTTTTGGACCACAGCAGAGAGAGGGATAAAGAGCAGGGACAGCTCTGAAGAGAAAGAGTGATATTGCTAATGGGTGGTGGTTTGACAGACAAAACAGGGTGTGATGCGGGTAATTTGGATTGAAATTGGCTCGTGAAGTCTCACTGGAGCTTACTTTTTGATAGGCAAGGATTTAATGTCAAGGTCTGCCTCTAGAAATGTTCTTGTTTTGTGTCATCCCAATTGGGTTGTTTAGACCATACATGTGTGTGTTTCTGCCAGATCACATGTTTGTATTGTTCCACAGTGCACCCAAATCCTGCAGAATGCCTCCACTTCTACTGCCAAATCCCAGGTCTTTCTTTGAATGTGAAATTTTTAAAGGATGCTTCTGGGCTTATGAATGGGCCACTTACATTGCTTTACTTGCACGTACAATCCTCAGAGACACAAAAATAGGAATGTGCATATTCAGAAAGATTTCTTTACCCTGCAAGATGGTACATCCATGCCAGGAATTAGACAAGCCCCATGAGTTCCCAGCCCCCTTTTAGCCCTGGACATACCTAAAAATGTACTTTAAAGATGGAAATAAGCTCTATGACTCCAGAGTCTGAAAATCAGAGCCTCTAGGAACCAGACTAGGAACCACTGCCCAGACAGGATGGGAATCATCTGTACCACACACTGCAAGTCTTGTCCCACCTTCAGATAAAAACTGGAGAAATGCAAGGGCTTCTCATACACTGACATAGCCATTTGTATCTGATCCTCCATCAGAGTAAATGACATTTGGCACATCTCTGTTAGTGCATTCCTTCCTATTATACGGGTTGACTCAGATAAACTGGGAAATGCAAAGATCGAAGGCTGTGAGACTTGCTTCTGACCAGAAAGCTTTTAGAGTTTAGCTTCCTGCTGAGTAATCCTAATACATGAAGAATCAATTGTGCTAACTGCTTTAGGGGAAAATATGTAATCACTTTCTCAAAATGTTTCCCTCTTGAATAGGGTAGAATCTTTCTTGTAAAAACTGAGGGAGAAAACAGGAGGGGGAGTAAGATAGTAACACTAAAAAACATTTTAAAGAGAAGAGTTGTTGGCTAGAGATGGTAAGTACTGTAATACTTTTCTCATATCTCTGTAACTCTTCTGTAACACAAACAAATTCAACTTCAAATCCATCTCTAGTTTTCTTGTAATGTCCTATGTGTCTGATCTCCATTTTATTTATATAAACAGATTTTTATCTTGCATCTTCTGTTTTGATCTTTAGGATTCACTGACAACCATTTACCTAATGATTGTGTATGAGCCATGTAGCACAACATTCATGGTGGGTTGATAAGGGTTGCAGTCAGTAGCTAGTTGTTAGTTGTTAGTTGACAGTCTAGCTGTTATTAGAAAGGTCTTAAGGTAGAAAAAATTCCTTCTAGTTGATCAGTGGGTTATGGCCAGTCAGGCATGTGCGTATCCATCCTACCACCTTGTGCAATGCAATAGGTGACAAAATGAATATCTCAGGTGTTCCTTTGTTAAGATATTTTTATTAGGATATCGTTATGAAGTACTGTTTTACATTAAAAATAACAGCTTATTTTGGGGGAAGGGTTTGGTGAAGATGTGATAGCAATGAAAGGAGTAGAAATAGGAAAGACTGTTGTGGGATCCCAGGACCACTTGACTGCTACAATAGAAACAGAGATGGCTCATCCACCACTGCAAAGTGACTTCGGTCAAGCAATGATAATTTGTGACAGATGGGGATTTCTTACTTCCTGGTAGCTCTTTGTTTTCAGTTGTGCATTTACATATTTGGCTTTTGTGTGTTTACTAAATTGTGTATGGGAGGATGTGTAAACTGGGCAAAGAAGAAGAAAAATCTCTTGATAAGCGCCATGTGGGAGGAGGCATTGCAGAGTGTCACAGAGCAGCTTTCACCTCTGCTTGCTTTTTCTCACAACATCTTCTTGCAGTTGTTTGCCTCCTTGCTGATTTCTCTAGTTGAACTCTAAGTTTATAATGTCTATTTTAGGGCTGATTAAGTGCTAGCAACAGGAAGTTTTGTGTGCTTGTGGAGTTTGAATGAAACTTGGGATTTGGTTCAGAATTACTATAACAACCACAAAGAAGAAATATCATAAATAATATATTCAGCACAGTTTGTGGGTTAGTCTAAATAAGATGATACACTTTTTCATTAGTTGCTCTAGCTGTTGTTAGAAAGGTCTTAAGGTAGAAAAAATTCCTTCTAGTTGATCAGTGGGTTATGGCCAGATTTCTTTCTCATTTAGTATTTCAGTGCCACACAAAAGATAGAGCTATTGCTAACTAGTTATCATTGACTCCTCTTCACATTTTGTCCAGCAGGAGTAGGGAAGTGATCATGCCCCTGTACTGGGCACTGGTGAAGCCACAGCTTGAGTACTGTGTTCAGTTTTGGGTGCCACAGTATAAGAAGACATTGTGATGCTGGAGTGGGTGTAGACAGGGCAACAAAGCTGGTAAGGGGTCTGGAGAGCATGTCTTACAGGGAGCAGCTGAGGCAACTGGCACTGTTTAGTCTGGAGAAGAGGAGGCTCTGGAAGACAGTATTACTCTTTACAATTACCTGAAAGGATGTTGTAGTGAGGTAGGTGTTGGTCTCTTCTCCCAAGTAACTAGCAATAGGATGAGAGGTAATGGGTTTAAGCTGCACCAGGGGAGGTTCAGATTAGACATTAGGAAAAAATTCTATACTAAAAGAGTTGTTAGGCATTGTAACAGACTGCCCAGGGAGGTGGTGCAGTCACCATCCCTGGAGGTGTTAAAAATGTGTAGATATGGCACTTCAGGACATGGTTTAGTGGTTATGATAATGTTAGGTAGACAGTTGGACTTGATGATTTTAAAGGTCCTTTCCAACCTTAATGATTCTGTGAGTCTCTGGTTCTTACTTAATGTCCTGTGTTGGTGTTTCTGTCATGTTACATGGTCTCTGGTCTAACACATTGGTGGAAGCTGCAGACATGTATCGGAGTTTCCAATAATTTTTATGAGCTCAGTAATACACTGTGATTTTAGAAATGGATATATTGAGAATATAGAAATAAAAATAAATGCATTGAGAAAATAAAAGCAAGTTATAAAGGGAAGAGCAGAGAAATTTTGACACTGAGGAATGGAGATACTTTCTGAGGTTTATTTGATTTATTTGAGCATGGAGTGCTTGGATACAGGATTTTCCTACCTGATTACTCTGAGTTGTTGCTGAAATGAGTGGGATAACCTGTCTTCCCTTGGGATGGTGAATATGGTGGTGTTTAAAGAACTTTTAATAAGGATGCAATTCAGGACTCAATGGGTGCATAGATAAGGAGTGGGTTATGCTGAATGTTTATCTGTTTAGCCCTTCTGATGAGTTTAGATTAACTCAAGTTTTTGTGCCTCCCAAAGAAACTTTGGGCCAAATGGTATTCCCTGACATATACTATATTTAGTATGGCTTGGATCAAATGCTTGCTGTGGTATACATTAAGTTTTAATAACAGTTTAAACAGTGATAGCTGCTTCTTTCTTTCTTTCTTTCTTTCTTAGTATGCAATTCTTGCATTTAGGGTTCTAGTAAAACTCAAAAGGGGAAAAAACATTCCAACAAAATCTCTGAGTTTGAGGAAAGTTTTGTACAGCTTTAGTTAAACCTAAAGAATGTAGAAAAAACTATTTTAAAACTGAAAGCATGTAGAACTATAAAGTTAAATTAAGAATGCTCTGGTCAGGGCATTTTTTTGTGAACATAACCAATAGGACAAGCATGCTTTCATAAGTGAAATAGCAGTTAAATGGGTAGTGAAATAAGTCATAGTTTATTTTTGAATTCTGGTAACCCAGTATCAAAAGGATATGTCTTATGCTGCTGATCAAAACTAATCAAGGAATATATCTTTTCTTCAAATTCCTAGAAGTGCATTATGTGATTTCTTACAATCATGTCAGGTACTGTTACAGAACACCGAGCTTTTGTGACTATTCCAGACCTATTTGATGCTACTGGGCAACCTGCCAAAGTCTTCTTTCTGTATCCAAGATGGTAATTATTGACACCTCATAGGAAAAGAGTTTCAAGGAACTCACATCAATGTTTCTTCCACAATCAGAAACTGGAAATGCCACTATAACAAAGAGATCCTGAAATCTTTGGGAATCATATTCCTGGACTGAATGAAGACTAGAGATCACTAAGAAAGTTAACTTCAGGCAAACAAGGCTAGTGTGCAGATGCCTAGAACAGAACTTGGCTAGGACTATTTGAAGACAATAAATCTTGTGAGGTGGAGTGGGAGTAGGTGACAAAACTTTGTATGGGTAGCATGTTGACCTGTAGGATTGAAGATATATTATGAATCAAATCAGAAAGACACTGGGAGGCTTGGATATATGTCTTCAGGAGTAAGCCACAGAGATAAGGGGAGGTGGCACCATACACTAGGAAGGTTGAAGTCATCCCTTTCTGTGCTTTCAAGGTTTTATACTACATCTGTTTGTGGCGTTTGACTGCTTATCTTTGGTTTTCCACATAGTCTCAGAAGCCAAATTAATTTGCTTTTGTAGATGATATTTTTAGGGTGAAGGAGGGATTGTCTTACAGAGTGAGCAGATTTTACACTAGGATGTGAAGGTTCTGGTCATTCTGATCCCTTTCACAGAATCACAGAATGTCAGGGACTGGAAGGGACCTTGAAAGATAATCCAGTCCAACCCCCCTGCCAGAGCAGGATCACCACAGATCACACAGGAACGTGTCCAGGCAGGTTTTGAATATCTCCAGAGATATATTCAGATGTCAATTTTAGCACTGGTACTAGCTGTTGTGCTGGACTACTTTACTGCTTATGTGAAACGTGTGTGCTGTGCTACTGAGACTGACAGCTTTACAGAGGGGTGTGGAAGTTTATGTAGACTGCCTTTAAGAGTTCATACTTGGCCAGCCACAAGCCATGGTGTTTATGATTTCTCTCCTGCACTGTTACCTGAATTCTTTAGAAACTTGCATGTGGTTATCGCATCCTGCCCCCTGCTTGCTGCTTTGTCAAGCTCCACCTGCTTAAGAAGATCCTTAACTGTTGTTAATCTTTCCTCATGTATGCTGACGTGTCACTTGTAATGCTAGCAAGTTAATTCCATAAGAAGAAGTTACAAAATTTGAATTCCTAACGACTTTTGTTTTGTACTCGGGTCTGATGGCTTCTATTAAAAATTGAACTCTTATTTCAGTTTCTTTCTTGGTTAGGACTTCAAGAAGATCTCTCTTAACTTGCCTGCCAAGTCCCAAAGACATTTATTCAATTTTCAAATTTGAAGTTACTGTCTGTTTAAAAGCTGCTGAGGAGGCGAAACAGACTGAAAGACAGACAGACTGTAGACTGAAGAGAGCCAGTGAGTTGCATACATCTTATTTATTTAAGAAACACATAAAAAATAGTTAGAAGGAAAGATTTATACAGTAACTGTTACATAGGTACATTTGTTTGAGAGATGTTACATTCTCTGTCTCCATGCAAAACATTTCAAGTTTTGCCACAGGTTCATCTTCATTGCAGTGCTAGCTTGAGTAGCTGCAGTGAAGCTGTACCATTTCAAGACAGTTTAGCTCAAAGCTCAGCCCAAGAAATAAGAAAGGCTTAATATAAATAATGAACAAGTCCATGTTTTAAGACCAGCTGAATCTGGTGATGGTTTAGCCCAGAAAGCAAACCTTTTGGTTGCTCAGGAGCTGACTGCCATGCAGCTCAGACATCTGTATGGTTTGATGGGGAGAATCAGCCCTGTCAGAACCCCAAGCCAAGCCATCCCCTGCATCTGCAGGCATGCCTCAGCAGCTCTGGTTGTATGCAGTCAACAGGACTGTTTGTATTAGCACAGGATAGTCAAGTCTTCACTGCTTTATGAACTGGAAGGTCAGTTACACTTGAGCTTCAATCTACCATCCCTTGCCCTCCATTAAGTTAGCTGCCTGGAGCTTAAAGCACAGTTTAATCTGTGATAGAAACTTATGGTAGTCTGCTCAGGGGCAACACTCAAGCTATACCTCAAACTAATTCGACAATCCCCATGAGACAGCAGAGGTTTCTTAAGGAATATACCAGATGCCAAGAATGTGTCTATGCAGCCCAGAATAGCTCTTTTTGGTGCCACACTAGGATGTGGAAAAAACCATAGGACTAGCCCAGTGATGCCTGTGATGGCTTACTGAGAGGGACCGTGCATGTTGTTAGTTGCATGTAACAAATGAGTGTCTAGTAATCATTCTTATTAATACTAATAGTGACTATATTACTGTAGTTTAAATGCCTCACTCACCAGCTCTGTGAAAAAGTCTTGCAAAAAAAGTAGACAAAGGGGAGAGAAAGGTGGTGATGATGTCACTGCAGAAATGATGCCCAAGGGGACAAAAGCCTATGATGTCTGTAGTGCATGTCTGTCTTCGTACTGAGACCAGCGATTGACTTGACTAGCTGCTTGACTGGCCTCTGGTTCAGGCTGAAGAGCAGAGAGTTGTCTCCTCAGCAAAGAGGCCATAAGAAAGCTCATTAAGCCACCCTTCAGCTATTAGCTATCATCTTACACTCCCCTTTATTCAGCCTGACATCTAATAGGCTACTTTAGGTTCTTGGTTATGGTCTAACTGGTTTGGTTTTGCACCAGAAAGAGAAAAGCGCTAGTACCCAGTCTGTTGAAGTGGAGAAATAATTTCAGAAGGTGCTTTCTACTCAGCTCTCAGCCTGCCCTGGGCCATTTGCTCAAACCACAGCAGGAACTTAACTTTGCCTTGGTCTCCTGGGAGCTCCTGGGGCTGCAATGCTGGGCACCATCTCCCAGACAGAAGTGTTTTGGTGTGATGTGCACTGACTTACCGTGCAAGCCTAGACCCAGTCCCTGCCCAAGGTGGAGAGGTCATGTATCACTCCTGCTCCTCTCTCCTTTTGTTTTTTTCCTCTGTCCTTTAAAATACACTAACTGGATTTTCCAAACACAGAGTATCAACATATATCTGCTCTAAAGTACTTCTTAGACTTTACACTGAGTTTAGTGGGAGGTTTGTGGCCTAATAAAGAGACATAGTCCCAAATATTTCGTTTGTATTGGCACATCATGTTTGTGAATTACTACCAAGCACAATAATATCTAGTGCAAATACACACTGTATGTTACATTGTCATGCTGTTTTCTTTAAAGTAATTAAAATTGTTTGCACATTGAACAAACAAACAAACAAACAAACAAAAGGTGCTAATCAGCTGTATTTCAGAAAAGGTTGAAAGAAAAATGATGCTGTCTAAATAGTTCAGAATAGTCAGGCTTATTCTATAATATGTCTGTAGCAGTAGGATATAACAAAGGTAAAGATTTAAGGCATTTTTGACACCTTAAAGCAAAACTGTTAGCACTGCATAGACTTTCAAATCCAAAGAGGATTCAGCCTGCTCACTTACTGCCTTCCACATCTTCAAAGGACCATGGCTCTTTTTTAATCTTTCCACTTTGCTGTGAAGCCATAGGAAGTTATTGACTTTACAGGCGGTTTTAGTACACAATCAAGCAGGAAAAAATGCTGGTATAGTCTGAGGCTGGGAGTTCAAATCATCTCTTTGTGTCTGAGCTGAGGCAGAATTTAAAAGTGCAGAACAAATGGTGAGCTGTTCTACAAGGTTTTGGTTTTTGACCCTCTTGTTGAGCCAAAATTCTCTGAAGACTTTCAGGGAGGCTTTGGGTACCTCAAAAATCTTCCAAATGTAGTTACAAGAAGCTTCCCATAATAATGTTTCTTGATTATAATTAGACATAGTTTGAACTCTGAATCTGAACTCTGACTTAGTTCTTCTTAGAACAGCTTTGGAGTAAGTGGAGACGGAAAGGCTTCTAGCAAGCATAGTTTTGCTTGATGGTCAGTGTCTGGACAGAGCGCTGCCTGCTTTCCATTCAGGCTAAGCATAAGAGCTCTTAAATTTCCCTTTGCTTAATGCCAGAAGGTGTTATTTGAACTGATGCTTAAATCACCAACCAGTTTGGCAAAACTGGAAGGGTAGCTGAGACCATATGTTTGATTGGGTTTTTACTAAGTTCTGGGATCAGAGACCTCTCCGCAGTTTCACTGGGACTCAAGTCTCTCTGACAACTAAGAAAGAGATATAAACTAAATAGGAACAGAAAACCAAGAAGCCAGAAAGGGAACTGCTGGGAATGTGACCCCAAGTGGATGCTTCTGGAGTCCCTTCTGCTCACAGTGGGTCTTGAGCTGAAGTTGGCCTCCACCATAGGATCCCCAGTGTGTAGAGGAAAGGAGGACTCTGTATCCATCCCTTGCAATTACATCTGTATGAAACAAGCTGTCACCAATGTCCCTTCTTCAGAAACCCTGAATATTAGCAGTTTGGGCTAATGTCTAAATAATGGACATTATAAAATAATATAAAATAAACATGATGAAAAGACTCAAGAATCCTACAGCAAACAATATGTAAAGATCAGAAATTTGGTTTTGCTTTCTGATCCTGACTGTACTTTGGAAATATAACAAATCAGCTTGCCTGTGTCATACATCTCCTAGATGGCACTGGACTGTCTTTCCTCCCAAGATCACACATGACCTTATTGTCTTTGGTTGTATGAGATGCCACAAGATACTCAGAGGAAGGAGTTCAACTGGACATTTTGTTTTCTCACTCATTTATTTGTTTTCTCCTACTCTTAGGTCCTGAATGATTCCTTGAAGAAAGCCTTAAAAACCTTGTGAATGCTGTTCCTAAATGGATAGAATTGCTGCCCTTTAGCAGAAGCTTCTGATGAAGTCTAAATAGTAAGACTTAAGGGAACATTAACTTAATTGGAATGCATGAGGTCCTAAAAATACAGCAGTGATGACAAGTAATTTTGGATGTGCCCATTTTGGGACATCTAACCTGAAACCTTTAGAAAAGTCTTGATTTTATAGATGGGCTAGGTGTTCTTGTAAAATTTATATAGTAGAAACGTAAGAATGAAAATATTTTAAGCCTGTCATTATTTGGAAAGCCTTGAACTATAGCTTTAAGGAAATTATGAACTACATACCAAATAACTGAGAAGTAAGCATTCTATTTTATCTAGGTCTTATTTAGCATCTGTCTTCTCTGTTTAGAAGTAAGGACAAACAGCATTAATTAAATTTCCAAATGCTTCTAAATTTGGAACACTTGTGTATACCAGTTGAAAATAATACGAATGAAGGACTGAAAGCCTGTCTAAACATGTTCAAGGGATAAAAGTGTTGGAATCTACCTGAGCATTAGTTAATGTAGGAGAAAAATCACTATGAATTTGATATTGTCTTTACTTCTAATGGAAAGAAGGCACTTGGAAAGCACAGATAGCTACAGAATATATTGGTGATAGCTCTGTTTTCATGGCCTGAAATTATACTCTGTCCTCTATAAAAATGAGGAAAGACCTAACACTGTAACAAGAAGACAAAACATATTTTCTGCATCTCAAGAGATAAACACTGCAATGCTAAGTTTTAAGAGGAAAGTTTGATACACAGCTGAATTGGGCCAAAGGGCTCACTGTCCCCTCAAGGGCCTTTGCAATCTTATTTTCTAGGAATCTCTGTCATGCCACAAGAAACTCAGAGGAAGGAGTTCAAATAGACCTTTTGTTTTGTCTTGCAATTTTTCACCTATTCGATCTGTGAGCCTCAAAGGAGTGAATTCGTAAGGAGGATTTGAATGAGAACAGAGCAGTGCTCAGCTTTGTAAGGTTAAAGAGATTGCATTTAGTGAGCTGCAAATTAAACAGTTTGCCATATGAGATGGTAATCAAAAATATTGTGTTAAATGTCATCAGGATGGATGCAGGCTCAGTCTGGATGAGGTAGGAAGCTGTATGGCTGTGCTATTGCCATCATATTGTAGACACAGAGCACATGTATGAAAGCTACTGAACACTTTTAAGTGGAGGTGAAACCACATTCTCATTTGTCTCATATTAAATGTGGGGTTTTTTTCCCTGAATTTTCATAGTTTTCTTGTAGACTTGGACATGATTTCTACCAATTTAATAATCCTCTGTGTCACAGCTTTACATATTTGGGATTTATGAAGTCCAGTTTAAAAAAAAAAAAAAGTAACTTTTTCTCCTTCATTGGAGGCACCGGAATCTAAGAGTCTAATACAACATGCCTATGTTTGGATTTCTAGTAACTCAGTTTAGGATGTCAAAACTTTATCAGCCTTTGTCATCCCATGAAGAAAAGGCACTAGTTGTGTGCCTCTGCCCTCTTTCACTAGCATGCTAATGCCTTGCATCCTAGTGCTCTTCCAACTTGCATCTATGCCATCAGCCTCCTTCATGACCCACTCTGGGGTGAGCTGGTCAAATTTTGCATTTGCTGCTAGAATTGTGGTTTGTGTCTTTAACTTTTCAGGGAGAGACCTGGGAAGAATTAATTTATTTCAGCTGAGGCATTATCAGCCTCCTCTCTAACAGACACTACACTGTCATGACCTGTCCTGTGCGTCTAACACTGATCTATTCATAGTTTTCTTATCAACATGCTGGGCAGGTTTTTATGCTAAATCATCTTTCTTCGCTGGTCTCTACTTATACTGTAGCAAATAAAAAGGCTTAGATTAGGACAATGAGCAAATGGGTCCCTTTATGTCCTGCTTTCTCAATGTGATTTTCTGAGTGAGTTAAATGGATGGACTAGCAAAGCTGGCCCCGAGACAGACACATGCTGTGGGGACGCTATCCCACAGATGAAATCTTGTTCTGCCAAACTGTTTGGTGTTTTGTGATACTGAGTAAGTGAGGTCAATGAACTTCCACTGGTGATGATAAGCAATGTTTGAACATAAGGCACCTGAGGTAAAAGATTGCCTAAGCCAGCAGTCAGCCTGAGAGCAGCCTGACTGAAACCCTCAGTATGGCATGTAGGAAGATCCACAGCAAAGCATCGGTCTGGTTGTTGCATGAAGTCTGTGGAAGCAGAGCACCTATAGGCACGAGCCTCAGCTGGGGACCCTGGGCTGCAGCAGCTGCACAAGCAGGGAGCAGCCAGTGAGTCTCTCATTGGAGCAGCTTACAAGGATAAGCAAGGAAACAACAGATGGAGACAGGCAGATGGAGGAACACCAGGAAACACAGAAAATATTAGTCAGCATCATAGGCAGTGACCTCAGCATACCAGAAGTCTGAGAGTTTTTTGTAAGCCTCTCAGAAAAGAAAGGCTTTAAAGAGAGTGTTAAAGAAAGATAACGAATTGTTTTGTAGATATTTACGGAGAGTGGCTCTTGAGTATCTGTGAGAGTGGAAAGCAAAGCATGAATGTGTTTCAAAATTCATTCTGAGAACCTTTCAAGCTGTCTAATGGAAGATTTTATGGGTGGGAGCCTCTTTAAGAGGCTTACTCTTGGTGCAGAGTAAGAGATATTAGAAGACCAGGGAATAATTCATGAAGAACATTCCTCTAAAATTGAAAGAGACAACCTTTAAGGCATCAGCCTGGATAGATATGGATGAAGAAAATGCTGTGTGAGGGCTAGAGAAAAAGAAGATACACTTTTTGGAGTTAGGGCAAGAAAAGAGAAGGGAAGACATCAGAGGACTTATTGGTGAGAGAGCATGGGGGGCTGCAGTGTGAACAGACAGAAGGTAATACCTGAGCAGCCCAACGTTTCTTCTGGCACAACTAGTCCAGATCACAAACATATCCTGTTGTTTTAGTGAGAAGGGAAATCAGGAAAGATGACTGCCTTGTCAACCAACCTTACACAGCCCAGCCAGTCTTAATGTCCTGTCAGAGTGAAAGAAAAAAGGCTCAGAGATCCTGTCACAGCTATCAATTTTCCTCACTGGCTGAAAAAGTATTGAAAGTCCTGGAAAAAGTGGGTGGCAGTGTACATTTCTGACGGACTGGTGGATGATGTTGAAAGACACCTGGAAATAACAGAGAACAAGGCAGAGTTTGGGGAAACCTGAGTGAAGGAGGAAAACTGATGTGGCCAATAGAAACATAGAAGGAGAGAAGTAAAAAGAACTCACTGGCAGCACTGTTCAAGGGAGAAAGGGTGTTAAAAGAGGAACAGCTAGAAATTGAAGCAGAGAGGATCTCAGCAAGGATCTCAGTAGGAGAGTCTGTTGGCAAAGCTGCATTAGATATGGAGACACCCCTGCCTGTGTGAGAATCATTGTATAGAGGGACTGAAATGTGGAAGATAAGGAAGAGATGAACTCCAGAGACAGCAATTGCTTGGCGTGAGGAGAGAGAAGAGCAACATATATAAGATTAGGGATGTCAGAATGAAAAAAAATAATAGTAATGATGGCATGTGAGAGTGGGGAGTGAGGGTAAGCAAACATTATGGATGTGTATGTAGGCAAGCAATTAAACCAGTGCATCTTTTGGTTCAGTTTCAGTTTGGATTCTGTGGCAACAGAAACCATTCTGGTTTGATAATGTTTTAAGCAAAATAACATTTCAAAATAGTTATGTAGTCTGGGCTCCTATTCAAGAAAAGTAAAATATTAAAATAAATTTATTTCTGATTTTATTTCAGCTTCCTGAAGGTAAAACTGTCAAAAGGAGAGGAAGAGGAGGCTGAGGTGACATCCTTGGGAGGTAGCAAATAGATTGTATTGAAAGGGATGGAAGATTAAAAAAGCCTTAAAAAAACCCCCAATGTTGAGAAGACATAAATAATATTTGTAAAAAATCCCATTCACACAGAGAGCAAGGGATGTATACACCTTTTATGCAGCCAAGCAAAATGCAAAATAAAGGAGTAAAAATCAAGTTTGAGAAAAAAGAAAAGCAACCCCTGGAAGAATTGTTAAATAGAAAAGTACAAAAAAGCAAATGTCATCACAGACAAAGTCACAAAGGTAAAAGTGGCAGAGCTGCTAGTTCAAGCAAGCACAAGCTCTTATTTTTACATATTTTGTAATTTAATATAACCTAATGATGTCTCAAACTCAAAACAATTCAGGTAATTCAAAGCTAATCCTTTGAAGACTGCAGGAACACAGTATATGCATACATTCTCCCAAGCATTCATTTGGCAGGGAGCCTAGAAAATGCTGGTGTTCTGTGAATGCTCACATGTAGCAGTGCACTGCCAAATTTTCAACAAGATGGTCTGTCACAAATTTGCCATTGAACGGATGGCACACCTAGTTGGCAGGCAGGATTAGTTGGGAAAGAGAATATATTTTCAACAGGGAAACTGAAAAAAACAACCTAAACCCTCAAACCCAACACCTTTTTCTCAGATTTTCTCACAATTTAAACAAGCAAACAAACAAAACCTTGAACTAAGAACCAAAGTGTTTGGGGATTTTGAGAAACAAATTTTATTTATGTTCCCAGGTTTTTATTAGTGTGGGTGTGAATGGTGTCCCCCTTCTGAAACATGTGGTGAAGAGAAGTCAAAGTTCAGGGCCTAACACTTAAATCTGGAAACCAGATGAAATCTTGAAATGTTTCATTTTTTTTACTTATTTCTATTCTTTCTGCTTACTGTCTTGAAGTTTTTTACTTAAGAGTTCAGTCATCCACCTGAATTATGGCTACTGAACAAGTTCTACAAGTCCTGTGCCTCAGAGTCAGGGTAGTAGGTGGATGACAAAAGCAAAAGAGGGTTTTATGGGGTTAAAGAGAAGCTGGTTCTTGGAGGGAGGGGAAGACAGCTTGTGGAGGAGCTGCTGTAAATTCTTTTCAATTTGAAATCTATAGGATTTGATCTTCTTGCAAGATATTTTGAGCCAGGTGCTAAGTTTGGCATGTCAGAAATTTTCATTACAAGAGACAGATATTTATGAGTTCAGCTGGATATTGACATCTATTAGGAAAAAAATTCTATGTATGGTTGGCTTGGCTGGGCTATCACAGTGGAATAAAAGATACTTTTTTCCTACTGGCTTTAGAAAGGCAAGAAATGTGTGTAGCACTCTCCTAATTCCCTCACTTCCTTAATTTGTCAAAAAATGTTGCAGGCTCAGGAGACATCTGCATGCCTTTAGTGCAAGTCAGATGCCTGTCCATTTGTTCTTCTGGAGAAAAGTAAGCAAGTGTCCGAAAAACATCACTCTGGATAGACCTGCAAGAGGATGGTACAATGGTCATACCAGAATCCATGCCGGTGGCTCCAAAGGCAATGTCATGAAGGAGAAAGCTGGTGGACATCTCTCTCTGGTAAATCAGAGTGGGGGAGGTAGCAAGATAGTGGCTGCAGTTTTGAAATTACAGAATCACAGAATGTCAAGGGCCGGAAGGGACCTCGAAAGATCATCCAGTCCAACCCCCCTGACAGAGCAGGATCACCTAGACCAGATCACACAGGAACGTGTCCAGGCAGGTTTTGAATGTCTCCAGAGAGGGAGACTCCACAAACCTGCCTGGGCAGCCTGTTCCAGTGTCTGTCACCCTCACGGGGAAAAAATATCTCCTTATGTTTATGTGAAACTTTCTATGCCTCAGCTTCCACCCATCACCCCTTGTCCTATCATCTGGCATCACCGAGAACAGACCAGAACAGAACAGAATGGCCTAGGTTGGAAGGGACCTTAGAGATCATCTAATCCAACTTCCCTGTCATGGGCAGGGATGCCTCTCAACTAGATCAAGGTAAATTCTGGTAAAAGAGCAGCGTTCAACCTCCAAACCAAAGTGTTATCACTTCTGAAGGATAACATAAATACGTTGAGAAGACTCTATAGAGCTTAGTGGATTCAAGACTGAGAAGCTCTTCATATTTTCATACTATGAATAATGTAGAATATTTAACAACTCCTTAATATTGATGTTGGTGGCACACTGGTAAGCAATACTTAGCAAGTCAATGAGAATAATGTCAGACAAAGAGGAAGAAATCTTTTATCACAGATATATATTAATATTTTGCTAGCATTGTTGAGGGGTCTTTCTAGACTCTAGAAGGCAAGTTATTTTCCATGCTGATTTCCTCAGGATTAGTGTCAAGTACTGTTATTGTCTTGTATCTCTACATATACTTATGCAAGTAGATGTGTTAATACAGTATTACATTGTATTGTTTAAAAATGTATACAGATGCCATCTGGTCCAGCTACTGTGTGGGCCAGTAATTGTTGTGTTCCTTTATTTATATCATTCTGGGATATATTTGCTGTCAGAATTTGGGGCTAATCACATCTTTTAGAATGGAAGGGTTTAGCTGGCTAGAAATCACAGAATCACAGAATGATAGGGGTTGGAAGGGACCTCTGGAGACCATCTAGTCCAATCTGCCTTACAGAGCAGGTTCACCTAGAGCAGGTTGCACAGGATCATGTCCAGGAGGGTTTTGAACTTCTCCAGAGATGGAGACTCCACCACCTCTCTGGGCAGCCTGTTCCAGTGCTCTGGATACCCTCAAAGTAAAGTTCCTCCTCATGTTTCGATGGAACTTTCTATGTACAAGTTTGTTCCTTTTACCTCTTGTCCTGTCACTGAGCACGACTGAAAAAAGGCTTTCCCCATCCTCTTGACACTCACCCTTTAAGTATTTATAAGCATTGATAAGATACACCCCCCCAGTCTTCTCCAGACTGAAAATACCCATCTCCCTCAAGCTTTCCTCATAAGAGAGATGTTTTAGTCCCCTAATCATCTTTATAGACCTTTGTTGTACCCTTTCCAATAGTTCCCTGTCCTCCTTGAACCAGAGAGCCCAGAACTGGACACATTACTCCAGATGAGGCCTCACCAGGGCAGAATAGAGGGAAAAGAGAACCTCCCTTGACCTGCTGGCCATACTCTTCTTGATGCACCCCAGGATACCACTCGCCTTCTTGGCCACAAGGGTACATTGTTGGCTGATTGGTTAACCTGTTGTCCACCAGGACTCCCAGGTCTTTTTCCACAGAGCTGCTTTCCAGCAGGTCAGCTCCTAACCTCTACTGTTACATTATTATTTATTACACAAATATTCACGTGGATAGGAACTGGGTGATCGAATTTGGAAATGGTTATTTTCTATGTTTCCTGTTCTGTTTAAGCAACTTGGGCTTGAAAGCTCACCCAGGTGTTCTGTATTTGTGTATGATTTTGATAATATTTTTTTGAACTTAGATCCACCTGCTTAGCCTTTACCTTCTAAGATATTGACTAAACCACCACATTAAGAGAAATGTTGAATTCCTCTGTAGTATAAGCAAATTTTTTTTGGATTGTTTCAGACATATAAGTGTATACACATTTGCTCATGTAACATACATCACTGACTTGGTCATGCACAGATGCTTTGTGGATGTATCCATCCTGACAGTCTGTCCTTTCTTGCAGTGCAAAGGCAATGGGGGCCAGTGAGTAGCAGATGAAAGAGGAATCAAGGGACCTGGGTCCTGTTTACAGCAGAGCTACTGAGCAGGGTTGAATTTTTTATTCTCTTCCCCTTCTCATTTGCTGTCACCCTGTTCAGCTAGCCTGTAAACTGAGTCAACTGTTTCCTATCATGTGTTTCTGCAAAGTATATCACAAGATCCCTATGTTAGTTGGGACCTCTGGGCACTATTGTATTATAGATAATTAAATGTATCTCATGTTTTTAAATTGTTTCCAATCAAATTTTGTTAAAGAATTTTTTTCTGAATTCAGACTGCATGTGGGACAATAATTATTTATAATGATACTTGATACTATTCCTACAGAAGACAGGGTTGGTGTCACAGAGCTCATTAAGTTGCTTTGTATTAGCTTTTTATGAGCATTTTAAAGAAAGGATATTTTGAAAGTAAATAGGAACCTCCCATTTTAAGGTAGGAGACTTTGATATTAGGTCAGCTATGCTTCATAGCCAGGAATGTAACTGAAACTTCAGTGATACCTATTGCAGATGAAGTACCTCTATCAACAAGCCACCTTCCTATCTAAACCTTCTCTACTCCAGAGTAAAATGGAGTTTGAACTTCAGAAAGGACTATGGTGATTTCTCATCCCTCTCAACTGGGGTGGGTCATATCTTTAAGAATAAAAAGAGTCTTTATTCACATATACAAGCACTGGCAAACATCACCAGCTTATGACTTTTTATAGGACAGCAGTGATCAAGTACTTTCCCTGCACAGTCATAATAGTGATCTGAGATAGATCAACTACTCTGGAATTTGTCTAAGGTGCTTTCAGTGTTAGTAGTTCTTCTGAGACCTGAAGGTCCTTCTGAACATGTCCAGAGATTGTAACGTCCTGTGAAGGGCATTCACTTGGAAAACTAGGGTTGGCTGCTATGAAGAGGGCTATAGTTCTGAACAGACAAACACAGGTTAGAAAGGTTGTAGAGCAATTAAAATGCAAGATTTTTTACCTGTATATCATGGAAGGGAGCCAGTTATGTTGCATCATTTTCTACCTACAGGTAGATAAAATATTCCACATTTGGACTTTACTGAGTGAATTTAAAGCTTCCTTCTCATTTCTGCAGTGCTACTGTTTTCTTTTTTTTAACAATGAAATGTAAATTGTTGCTATTGCAAAGTGACTTCAACTCTACCAGGCACCTTTTGTTCAAAGCCTTTAATTTTTGAAAACCAAACAAATGAATCTCAACTTACTCTGTGGGAGTACAAATATGTTCTCTGGGCAGTTGATAGGCAAAGTTCTGATTCAGTGGGACTACAGAAGATGATTATGGAAGAAAAGGATATGGATCACATGTACCCGGTAGAAGACAAATTGACTCCAAACTAAGAATGATGGAATAGGCTTGAAAAATCTGTTTTCCTGAAGGAGGATATTCATACACAAAGACAGAAAAGAACTGAGATGTTTATTACCTGCCATTCCTTTCATGAAAACGTGGCCAATGTAAGGTAATGTATCTTAAAAACCTTCAGGTGAAGAGTTGTTAGAGAAGACTCTTCCTCTGTGGTTATTTTGACTGCATGAAAACAAAAGCCAGGGCTGTATTCTACCCTGTTAATGTGAACTGGATTGTTGTGGAACAGGTGTAATGCTCACAAGTGCAAGGTACACAGCCCCAGCATGGAGGAAGATTCAGCTTTGTGAATCTCATAATTTGTGCGCACAGCATAACAGCTCTGACTCGAGGAGCAAATAAACAGTTATTCAGCCCAGTGCAGAAAAAAAGACAGATCTAACTCTGGACAATAGTATGTGACTGAGAATGTGCTAGCAACTGGGGAACAGAAAAAAGAAATTAATTTCCATTCAGCTGCAAATAATAACATCTATACCATCATGACGTAGACCTGCTGGCGTTAGAATCCTTAGTCCAGTCTGGTTTGAGTGTGGGGATGGGAAGAGAAAGGAAAAAAACCCCACCATATTAAGTCTATGGAGATTTTGGAAATGCCTGCGCAGACATTGTCCTGAGGTATTGCTGGTGTTCAACAACTTATGAAAACTTTGCTTCATGGCTTTTAAAAACTACAGATGTTATTGTTTCCAATCCAAATGTCTACAAGAAAGACTCATGAAACTGTCAATGTCACGCTCAATTACTAGACAGAAGAAGAGAGAAGTACCTTATTCTGAGCTAACCTCCTCAGCCCCTTTGTATCTCTCCTTATTTCAAGCATGTTACCTAGTGATGAAAGTGCCACTTATAGCTGAATCAAAGAGTTGCAGAAGAGCCCTTTGGAAAGCAATGAACTCAGACTTACTCAAGGTGATCAGACAAAACCAGCCTCTCTTTCCCCATTCTTTAGACTTCAGTCTAATAGGAATTATTGCATTTTCTAACAGTTTGGTTCTTTTGTGTGGAGATGGAAGGAGGAGATGACAATGTTAGTAGACCTGTGGTTTGTAGGAGCTGAAAAATTTCAGTGTTTTCTTGACATATTTCTATTTTTTTCAGAAAAGACCCACTCCAAAAATTCCATGGATTTTTACTAGAGAGCTGATTCTTACATATTTCTTTTTATTTGTGCTTGAGGAACATGCCCTTTAGTATGATTAAGGAATAATTAGATTCATTTTGAATTGTGGTAAATGGCAAGGCATTCTTTTCATAGAGTTTCAGGTTCTGCAATTGCATTTCTGCAGCACTGTCTAGCAGTCATGAAAGATTAGCTGTGTTTTCTCCTTCTGCCATGCAGTTCTCTAATCTGTCTGGAACAAAAATAGATCAATAAGTGCAGCTTTGTAGATTGCATCAAATGCTTCTGTGTGTTGCTTTGTAACTGTTGGGTCATTCTTGGATACATAGAGTTGACATATATCTCTATAAGAATTATTCCCAGAAAATATGTGCTGTGCACTGTCAGAGGGGTGTTATCTTTCTTCTTTTTAAGTTCAATTTTCATAATTAGAACAAGATGAACAATAGCATCCTCTCACAGAAGAATAAAGATGTTCTTGACTCCTTTTCTACTGCCTTTGAAAGATGAATAAGTGGGCATTTTCTTCAGCCTTGCTTAATATTCTGTCCCTCTTCACACCTTGCTCCATTTGTTGAGTATTTCAATAGGGATGCATGAACAGCTTAGATAAAAGACAATTCCAGAAAGATCTTCAAAAGAAAAAAAGATGAGGCCAGGCAGCTTGGAGAATTCCTTTAGAACACAAAGTGCAGGTGTATTTGGTGCAAAGTATTGGTGGTGATCTTTGTTTTGTTATAATTTAACTTTTCCTATGCATCCATCTTCCTTCCTTGCTTCTCCGTTTACTCCCTTCTTGTCACCCTTCCTTCCCTCCTTCTTCTCTTTCCCATCCTGTCCCTCCTTCCCTTCCTTTCCATCCCTTCCCTTCCCTTCCCTCCAGGAGAATTCATGATACTTTAAGATGATCCAACATCTGTGACAGAATAAGATGTTTCCTTTCTATCTTATGTCTATACATCATCAGAGTAGTACAAACCTGCACATTACTTACGCAGTTGTTTCCTTTCTGGGGCATGGGGGATTTAGCAGAGTGACTCTTGTTGCTGTTAATGGGATTTGTTCAGCTAAAATCTTGTGCAAGCCAAGCCTTTTGAAAAGGCAGAATTTCTTCAGAAGTAGATAGACCTGGTTAAAGATTCTTTTGATGAGATATAAGGCAGGATCTTAGAGCATATCTAACAATTAAAGACCGTGGACAACTTCTCAACAGATAAAAGTGTTAATCTCACCATTATGGCCGTATTTCCACTTGGCTAATTACTTCCTGCTGTGTAAAATTCTTCCTATAATTTTACATAAAGGTATTTTTTATGCTCGTCTAGAATGACTGTGCAATGTTATTGCATGATTTTGAAAGCTGAGCTCCTCAATTATCAGAAAAAATATTTGCCAAGTAAATGTTTCTATGAAAATTGTCATTATCCATTAAGTGATTTATTCCATGAGCAATATTTGCAGAGCTATGCAGCTGGTTGATTGCTACAAAAAGAAAAATTACTCTAATAAATTAGTTAAGAAAAAAAGGTAAAAATTAATTAAGATAATGTATATGTTGGATAATATTTGTCCAGCTGTTGTTTGAAGGCTATCACCTTTCATTTTGGTGGGCTTACATACCAGCAAAGCAATCCCTATATAAATAGTTCTGAGTTTATCCTGTGATCTGCCATCCCTACTTGAAAAATGTTGTATAAATGATCATTATTATGATTGTAAATCAAACCCTATTTTCATTTGCAATAAAATATAATGGCATTTGAACAAGCAAGGCAGTAGGGCTGTAGATTAATTGAGTGCCATGTGGTCTGATGTGTGCATTTTGAGATAAAGCCTAGGTTGTTTGGAGTCTGGGAATAAGTGCCTGCCTGATGGAGGCAATCATTTGCTTTTTATTTTTGTAAAGGCCCTAAGTTTCTCTAAAATTAGAGATAATATAAATAAAAATCATTACATGGAATTTAGCAAGTTCAGTGAACAATATTTTCAACCATCACATCCCTCAAGAGTTATTTCTGGAGATGTTTTGTTGCACTGGCCACAGATTACAAGACTCATCCTGTCCATAAATGTACTATATAACTTATGAGAATTAAGTAGTGCAGTTTTCAACCCAAACAAGAAAAAAAAATTGCTGTAAGTCTTCAGAAGTTTTTTTCAAGCATAATTTAGTAGGAATTGTAATGCAACTGGACAATTTTTAATGTAAATTTAAGCATATGGTTATTATTTTATAAAAATCAGATTCAAAGTACTCAGCACCTTCAGGGCTCATGGCACTGCCACAGCTTTGCAAATACTACAAACATATCAGCTGAAAGGGGAAATATTTTAAATTTGTTGTAATATGCTGAGTTTATTTCACTGATCCTGAATCTTCTTTTCCTTGAGACTTTTGAAGAAGAGCAGTGAAACATTTGGGAAACCTTTTTAAGCCTAAACAGGCAAGGGTGAAATGAAGGTAAAGGTGAAAGAAAAAAAAGAAGTAGTGCAGAAGAGAATAAAAAGAGTAATTGCACACACAAATTTCAGGCCTTTTTCTTCCTAGAAACTTGTTTGAAACAATTGACCTGAAATGATGGTGAAGTGATTAAACTGAGAGATGCCATAGACATTAATGTCTGCTTGTATTAAAGGGGAATGATTCAGAAACCTTACAAATATGCAGGTAATCAGAAGAGCTATGTTTCAAGGTTGATGAATGCAAGATAGAGTACATTCAAATGCTCACAGACAGTGCTGGATTCATGACCATCACTTGGATAAAGGAGCAGGGAATCAACATTGACAGCCCAGTAAAACATCTGCTTAGTGTGATGTGATAGCTGGGAATGCAGATAAAACATTAAAGTAATACAAAAAATTGTAAAGCCATTCTGTATATCAGCAATATTTTCTCAGTTAGGCTATTACACTCACTTCTTGTCATCCCATCTGAGAAAGGTAACAGAAGAAGCTTGGACTCGGGAAATATAGGCAAAGTAATCTTACAAAAAATTAACAAATGACCAAAAAAGAAAAGAATAAAAATATGTTTTTAAAGGAACACAAATCTTTGAAACTGCGCCTTCCAGTGATACTCGGGAATGAAATGTGTGTTAAAGGAAAACCAAACATCTAATCAGCCAGCAGATGATGGCAGTGGTTGCAAAACTGGAGCATCTGAATGACTAAATGATTTGTCAAGTGAGGGTATGAGAACTGTTAGCAGTCCTCAGGTATTGATGAAGCCTCTGTTTTTTTCTTTTTAAAACAGAACAAAAGTAACAAAGACTAAAGGACCTCTACTGAAAACATAATTCACTTGATATTTTCCACCATGTGCTCCTAAAACACTAAATTCAGCTTGCTGGAGGCTGGGGCACAACTACACTCTTTCCCCTTCATACTGATGAAAACCTGATGAAGAACATTTTCCATGAAGCTTCTGCTATCCCTCATCCCCTGTGTGCAGATGCCAGGAAAACTAAAGGCTGAAATATCTTCTTATGACAATAGAGAATAGCAAGATTTTGTTTCCCTCCACTTATGCTTGGACCTGATCCCACTCTAACTGATTGCAGTTATGTGCTTGCAGATGACTGAAACAGGAATAAATTCTGTCTGTTGAACACAACTTTTCCATCAATGTTACATTCTCTAATGACAGAACTTCACAGAATTATATGGAGTTATACTAGCAGAAAAATTGACTCAGAATCTGTGAATTAATCAGCCTGTTGTTTGCCTCTCTTTTAATTCTGATAGTAAAGGGCTGGAGGATATGTGCTATTTACTGTTTCATTTGGTAACTCATTTGCTTTCTGTATGTAAATTAACTGTAATGGTTTGTGTGTTTATTCATTTCCCAAGTAACACACTAACACTTGCTTCAGCATGTCCAGCCTCTTGTAGGGGTATCTTCTCAAGCACTGAAATGTTAATTCGCAGATAATACCAGGTACTAATACGAAATAGAGTTGAGGTATAGAATTTTCTGCCACCTTTTTCTTTTCTGGAGCTATAGATCCTTGCTCCAAAGGCATGACATACTAATGCAGCTGGGAATATTTCAAAATAGCCATCATGAAATATGAAACTTCTCTATGCAAACAATGCCTCCCAAGAATTCAAGTCTGGTGAAACAAAAGCTTATCTTCCAAAAGCTGGGACATGTACTTAACAGATTCTACCAATCAGGCATTCACAATTTATTAGGAATAATTGTTTAGAGATGAAATGTTTTTTTGAAAGGTTTATTTTAGAATTATTGTTTTTTCTCCCATTACTCACCCTTAAGAAATTCAAAACCATCAGATCCTTGTCATGGGTCTAAAATAAGATAATTCAAACTGGAATAGATATGAAAAAAGATGGGAAGCACCAAGATGTGGGAGGTGGGGATTGCTGGGGTTTTTTGAGGGGTGGGTGTTTTGTTTTTTCTTGGGGAGATTTTTGTTAGGTTTTGGTTGGGTTTTTTTTTTTCTGTGTGTGGCTTTATTTGTTTGTTTTGTTTTGTTTTGTTTGGGTTTTGTTTGGTTGTTTTAGTTTGATTTGGTTTGGTTTGGTTTGGTTTGGTTTGGTTTTTACCCTCCATTTTGGGCATATATTTGGCAGGATAAACTCAGTTTACCAAGCACAAAGGAAAAAGAATTGCTTGTTCAGCAACAGTCTAATATTGCACAGTTCTCAAAAATACATCTCTGGTAGAGGGTATCTTTTTATACAGTCTGATTTTCTATGGCACAACTACAGTATCATTGTGTCTCTAGGCTACTGCTTTATCACTAGCACATTAATCCTACCAAATGTCTGTTACACACTGTGCCATGGAAACTCTGATGAAAGAAAATACACAGAGCATAACTTTTTCCAATCTTTTGACCCTGGTAGCCTATAAGTTAGTTGAAATGATTGAAACATACAGGTAAAGGAAATCAAGATTCTGAGCACCTCCTGAGGACTGGCAGTGAGACACACAACCTTTTGTTTTCAGGTAAAATCCAGCCTATTGTAAACATTTTCTTATAAGCTACTAAAAAAATGGCAATATATGAAAGGTACAAAACCCATTTAATGGGATTCATACACAAAATTTCCTTGAAAACTGCTAAACTAGCCTCTGGATGAGGAGGGAAGCCTTCAGCACCCTGTCCATAAAGAGCCTGGTGATGGTCAAGGAGATGGTAATGGAGTCATTGGACAAGGGGATGCACCTCAAATGGATTCCTGTTTCTTCTCTGTCAGATGTATGTCAGTGGTTATTTTGTCTTGCCCATAGTTCCTTCCTGCTATATTCAGTGAAGCAGAAGTTGTGGTGAGTACCGTAGACATTACGGGACAACTGTGTGCCACAGTGGGGATGCCCTTGCATAGGTGGGACACTCTCTAAGCCATGGTCGCAGATGCATGATGCTGTTAGCAATGAAAAGAGTGGCGGCTTCCTACCCTAGGACTCAGCCCAGTATATCATATGCTACAAGTTGACAAATGGAGCTGCTCTTGCTTGTTTTCTGCAGTGACAAAAATTCTTGAAGTTATTTTACACACACACACGTACACATACACACTCAAAGGCTCTTCAGTAAGGAGATGCTTGAAGAAACAGCTGTGGGGCTGTCAGGAGTCCCTTACAGCCAAACTGAAAGATGGGTAGGTGTTTTCTGTGCTTCTGAGGGCACTTGCTCTGCTCTCTGAATCCTTCTAAATCTTCCTGTCTTTTAAAGAGTATTCTCCCTAGAGACCATAAAGACACTTCAAAAGAGATTGCTTTCTCCTCCTCCTTTTGAATGTAGTAGATTTCACCAAGGATGAGGAATTTTCTAAAGACTTTGCCTCTTTTTACATTCAAATACACAGAGGCTGATCTGTGTGCTATACTAGCGATATAGCCAGTGTGTTTTGGATGGCACATGTTGCTTTCCAGCAAGAACATTATGTTTATTTGTCAAGTGGAATTGCTCCTTCCTAGCCTAGGGTTATGAGAACACATTTTTGATTAAATGAGGAAACAAATGAATAGTTTCCATAGCCCTTAACTGACAGAATCCCAGTTCAAGGTTTAGCAGAACTGTATAGGGAAAGTGGTGTTTGCTGAATGCCCCTCGCTAAAATATTGACAACTTGTCACAAAGTCAGGAAGATGCCAGATGTCTCACTTACTGTAAAAACACAGTGAGTTTAAGAAGTATGGGTAATTTCCAGCGTGAGCTGTAAGATACTGAGAGATTATTATTATTATTATTAATATTTTTTTTCTTTCATTGGTAATGCTTTATTTTTTACTAAAGCATACCTTAAAAAAAATCAGAAACAAAGATACGGAGCGAAATCTGAAACTAAGGTAATCTTCCCCTACTGGTTATCTTCCCCTTTAAAAATGGCACACACAGATTTTTAGATGCCTTCAGAAGTCAGTGATGTTCTGTGAACTTCTGGGAAGTGGCATTCCCCTTCATATATGATCTTAAAGGCAGATCTGAATTCAGACCCTTGCTTTGTATGCAGTGAAGGTTTCCACAAGTACAGCTTCAGATTCCTCCTGCATGGGAAAACTAATGTTTTGGTAAAACTGACCCTGTAACATCTGTCATGGTTGATACCCACTGACCAGGGCACTGGGTATTAACCCAAGGATGAAAGGTAGGCAAAACATAGTTATGCTCTTGGTGATTTTTGTTCAGTTATTGCCTATCAAGGTAGTTGTAACCAATGTACATTTGAGCAATCTCAGGACTGACAGGTTTTTCAGAGATCAAGATGATGTTATTCTACCATTGACTCTTTGATCAGGGTCTGGTACTACTGGACTTCAACCTCACTCAAGGGAATATGCAAATATTTCACTACTGAACCAGTGTGTGGTCAAGAAAACACATCTTTCAAACTGGTGTGTACATCCCCATCTGCACTGAGAATATAAAAGAGTATATCTAATGTAAAAGATAAATTTTGAGATTTTTCAATGGTAAAAATGTTATAAAATAACACACAAAATTGGGAAGCATTTTGACGTGGACTGATACCACCTACATAATGCCACAGATCTGGCTGGGCTACTCTGGACAAAATTATTTTGTCACGTATTTATAGAACTCAAACTGGAAGAAAAATAATCATTATTCTATTGTAGACTTTATTTTTTCTCTTTTTTTTTTTTTTAGTGGATATTACCCTTTTGGCTGCAAGCTCGGCAATTGAGAGCTAATAGCTTGAATACTGCCTAGTTAAGCCGTTCTACCTGTGAAAGTGCTTATTCTATGAACATGGCTTCACTGAACAGAGCACCAAACACCTGCAGCTTTAAGAGGCTTATTAGTTCTCATTTGGAAAAGGAAAAAGGAATCTGGTAATGTAATGAATGTGATTTCACTGAATTTTTTACACTACAAATTTTAAATGCTTGATGTCTGGCTTTTGAGAGAGGTTCCACATTTTGCAGCATGTTTATGTAAGCTGTGGACAGAAAGATATTTGACATTACTGTTGTCTACTAATCCCTCAAAAGGTTGTGGTTTTTTTTTTTCTAGCTTCAATATCTTCAAACCTGTCTTTGGAGAAGTCTCAGATGCTTTTGTGTGGTGCAATGGTCACACCCAGTGGCCAGTTGGGTTAATCACATATGTGTATTCCCTGTGGATATCTGAGGTAGTTTATTCCAGGAATTTCTTATCTACTATGACAGCTTTGAAGCTAACTCGATAGCAGGAAAGTCATGTATGTCCACTCTCACCTCAGGGTTCCTTCCCAAAAGTCCCTATCTGATCAAAATGAAGGTCCAGACCACTCATGAAATGATTAGCAAAGAGCCAATGAATCCCCCATGGAGTCTGAAATTCTTAAAATTAGGATCTTTCACTATAATGAGCTGGTGTTTTAAAAGAATGATTCAAGGACAGACTGAAAAAAAATTGGTATTTTTCATTAGTTTAAATTCAGCTTTCTTTTAATTGTAGAAAGCCTGAGACCTTTGAACATATGCCTGATTCTTCTTCTTTTTTTTTTTTTTTTTGTATTATCAAGGTAATTTAAAAAAAAAGAACATTTTTCTTTCCTATAAATGAAAAATCTATGGAAGCATCATGGATAAATCAAAAGAGTTGCATACACATAATCCACTCCCCTCCTCCCAGTCCAACTACAGCATCCTCTATTGACATCACAATGACACTAATGTTTTTTTTCCCAATGTAGGCCATTTTGTCAAGGTCCCTGTTTCCAATCAGTGTCAGCAAATGACACATGTGTGGGAAAACTACAGGCATTTTCAGAGGAGGTAGCATTGTGGAAGCTGATTTTGGGGTGGGGGGGTGGCAGATCCAAGTTTCAATGGGGAAAAAAGGGAGAGATTGCTCTTCATATAAACCCTTGCTTCAAGGCTCCCAAGGACACAGAGGTTAGTTCTCTTCCCTACATAACATATGCGAAAGTGGTCTCCTCTAAAGCCCTGCATGGCATGATAGGGTTCATTTAC
Organism: Megaceryle torquata; assembly: GCA_024611175.1. Taxonomy (NCBI): domain Eukaryota; kingdom Metazoa; phylum Chordata; class Aves; order Coraciiformes; family Cerylidae; genus Megaceryle; species Megaceryle torquata. The sequence continues at coordinate 98,588 of JANIJG010019327.1, forward strand.
ACAGAATGTCAACTGACTTAATCAAATAGCTAAGTTTGCATTACTTAACTTTGATGATTTGCCCCAAATATTAAAAAAAAACCCCAAACATTGCACCAAATTCATAAATGAGAGATAGTGTTGGGGTTTTTTTGTTTGTTTGTTTGGTGTTTTTTTTTGTTTGGGTTTTTTGTTTTGTTTTTGTTTTTTGTTTGTTTGGTTTTTTACCAATTCTCTCACCTTCTTTGGAACAGACAATACCTGTCAATAACTACACATTTCTCTTCTTCTACCTACAGCATCTGTTACAACTGCTACTCAATTCTGCTTGCATTTTTTTTCCTCAAGAACTGGAGAAGTTGCTCCACTCTGATATGAAAAGCTCTGATCCAGCGTCAGCATGATGAACTGGGTGCTGGTATCTGCAGGAAATGAACCAAGGCTTTCATCATCTTTTTCTACTAAGGAGCTTCTATACATTTCCTGGTTGAGATGCAGACCTTGCATACTGCATACTGACAGTAGTCTTGCTTACTCACTTCTCCCTCACACACCTTTCACATATAGTCCACAGTCTCCCATGGCTCCATAGGCCACATTAGACAAAGCAGAAAAGCCATTCAACACAGCTATTTTTGGAAGAACTTTGAATTCCCTTTCTTTGGTGAAACCTCTTTTTGTGCTTAGTTCACTGAAAAAATCCCAGCTTGTGACACTGTGGACATTCAGAGAGTGACTCCACAAATGCTCATTTCAACTGAGACAGTCAACCCGGATGATGAATTCTGGGGATTCTGCAGCAAATTGGGATGTTTTATGTCAAGAAGGCCTCCCAAAACCCATGCACTAAAATATTACATCTGCTTCTGTACTGGATTTTCTTGCACCCTAAGCCTGGAGATATTCAGTGCAGAAGTTTGTTCTTGCTTTTCATTTTTGCTTTGCAGGTCACATTTAAATGAAACTTCTATGCTGGATCAAGCTTGACAAAAAAAGAACAGTTATACCTCAAGAAAAAACATTGGCCTACTTTTTGTCTTAGTTCTCATATTGATTGCTTGAAGATGTAGGTGATATAAAGGGACTCTGTCAGGTCCTCTTTACCCCCAAATTCAGATTACAGTCAAGAATAAACAAAACATTTGGGAAAAAAACCCCTAAGTTTAGTGAAAGTTTTTGTGATCTAATAAAAATAAAAATAAGAACACTTAAGTAAAAATACTTCAGATGCAAGTCCTTTCCTGTGCTGCAAGACAGTGCTAGTGCATGGGATTCACATAGGAAAATTTTGTATAAACAAAATTAAACCATTCATGCTGCTTTCTCTGACTAAACAGAGTGAAAAGAATGTTTCCCTACTTCTAGGGTATTGATATAATCCCATTTAAAGCTCCAGTTGATATGTAGGTCTATTTACGTGAAGCGCCAACTCTTATTTAAAGATTAATAAGCAATGGTGAAAGATGAAATGATTTGTAAAGTTATTGCTAATTTAAATGACCTCATGTAGGAGTAAGTAAATAGAAAAGGAGTAAAGAAGACATGCCTGTATGTGTTACACATACACAATAAAGTCTCCTTTGCTTTGTGTTTCCCAAATAGATCTGTTATGGTGTTTTGAAGAGGGCTAACCTCTTCCTATTGCAAATGTGAAATCAGATTTAGTGAAGAAGTATCCAGTTACCCAAGGCCCCCCTCTTTGTGATGGAAGCAGACCAGGGAGTACCTCTGAGTTGCCCGTTTTCAGCTTGACATGGTCCAGCAAGTGAAGAGGCATGAGAGAAACCCTTCACTGTCAGAGGAACGTGTTTGCTGCACTTGCTATAAAATCTGGGGTCAGGCCATGGATATCCCCACTTTTCATCTCCTTTCCCCGTGCCCATTCCAAAATAACTGGTGTTCCTTTTAGGAAGACATGCTAGAGCAGAAATCCTACAGAAAACAATGTTTCCCCAGGACTGACAGTGAGTACAAGGAGTTACTGTCCATGCAGAGATTCCAGAGCATGGACTTTCTGCATGTGCAGTGACAGGATCGATGCTGTTATGGTCTGTGAAGCTGAAGGTCCACCAATAATGAGAGTGTATTACTTCTGCTGAGAGCATTGCCATTGTGATTGCAAGGGGGATTAAAATTCTGTCAAGTCTGAATCCAGAATGAGGTCAGTGGGAGATTTCTGAGGCATACCCTTCGATCCATGCTTCAAGGTCTGTCGAGGGTGCAGTCAGGTGTGATGAGGTTTGATGCACTCTGGTGCCTTTTGAAGTAGCTATGCCACTGAAGAGGAAGGGCCACTGGTATTGAATATCTCATCTGCAAGGAGTTCTGCCACCTCATCCTCAGAATTATACAGGGTGCAAAGGGTGGAGCACTGGGTTTGTAGAAGGCTATAGGAAGACCTTTATATAAGCATTGAATCTCTAACTTAAAAGTCACTGGGAAATCCTGGGCAATTTGCTTCATTCCTGTCTGCCACTCAGACCAGGCTCATAATTTTTGTGCTAAAGGCATGACAGTGCGTCCCTGGCGTTAATGGTGTCAAAAGTGCAATGCGATGCATAAGCATGGTTGCATGAAATAACAAAATGACAACTTCCTGAGCTCATTTAGCTTTTTCCTCTGCTATACATTAATAAATAAATGTTGCACTTACTGCATGAAAAGCCTTCAGCTGAGGATCCGAACCAAACTAAACCAAACCAAACCAAGTGACCTTCCTCCCCCAAAACAGTAATTGAGCTACATGGTACCATTCTGCTGTTGGTTACACAGCAGCTTCTCTGACTTGGATCAAGTTTGTTCCTATCACTTTGAATGCAAAAAGCAGTTGATCATTTCATCCATGTGACTACAAGGGTGACTGTCACAGCTTGCAAAGCATATGGTAGTTCTTGCAATATCAATAATAATCTGTAAGTAATGCAACTTTGGGTTGTAGTCATCTTTTATTATCACTTCAGTCTTCCAGTAGCTTCCTTATGTCTCTCTCTTTTAGAATTTTTGTCTTTCATTATTAAATGAAACCTTCTATACTCAGTGATTACATTATCAAGGATTGCCTGCTGAAAGGAATCAAAACTGATCAAAATAAAAGCTATGTTATTCAGAATAAATTTTACTGATTTTGAGGGGGTTCATGAAACTAATTAGAGGATGAAATTAAACAATAAGAAAGTAATGTAGTAGACATTTTGCAGATGGGGACAATGAAATTTAAAGAGGAAAAAGGGACTTGTCAGGTTTGCCATACAGACTGAAACAGAACTGGAATTTTCTTGAAGGCTAAGTGCATCTCTTGCAGATTCCAAGTGGAGTGGAGCTTATAGAGTGTTTATTTAAAATATGTGGATGGGAATGAAATACTTTTTGGTTGTCATTTTAAAGTCAAATTCTATTAAATAAGGAATAAAACACACTGTAACTATAGCAGGTAATTTTTCTTTAGACATATCAAAGTATTCAGTTCCCCCACTGAAGTGAATTCAATATTGAGTATATTCACAGCATTCCTTACAATTTCTGTAAGATCTACTTAAATAATTCTTTCTTCTAAATGAGATGCCTTGCACACTCTCTGCCTGTTATGGGGTATTGATAACATCTGTTTACTAATGTGAGAGCAACATCCAAAGACTCCAGAGAATGTGATAGATTTGAATGGCTGTCATGTTAAGTCAGGTGTCAGAGTGACTGATGGGTCACCTAATGAAAATAACATGGCTTTACAGGCAAAATGAAATGGGACAGCAGCAAATGTGGGGAACTAGATACTTAAAATGCATGTTATTCTGGGAATGAAAAATAGGAACCTGAAGGTATAGAAAACATTGAAATGTATTCATGCTTTTGTCCAGCAACTCAGGAGCTGAGATTTTGAGTCTTTGAGTAAAGTGATTTCCTTGAGTGGAGCAAGGAAGGGGTAGAGCACTGCCATATTTCATTTGTGAAGCCCTTTCCATTTGTTTCGTGGATAGGTGAGTTTCATGGTCTTGTGTCTCATTATGCATTGCTGGTAGAGATGCAGATCTTGCATTTTGCTATCTTGCCAGGACTGTAATCAGAGTGGTTTTGCCATAAAAGAATGAGATTAAAGCCATCTCCAAGGGAGCTGGTCCTTTGGTCTGCCCTCAAGTGTGCCCATCAATGCAAAATCTCCCTCTCAACTTTCCAGGGCAGTTCTAGCACAATGCAATGGAACTGTGGATGCTTTGAAAGGGAAATGATACAGTATTCTTAGGGTGGTGAAAGAAAAGGGTTGCCCTTTCTGCCTAATCACACTGGGTGTTTGTGTGAGCCTGGAAAGGATGACCTTGAGGGGAGACCACACTCTCCTTTGCAAAGGATGGGGAGGTATCCTTTATCTTTTCATGATCTTTCAGGCAACTGGCAGGATAAAAATGGCTAAAACTGCACTTCTGGCTAAAATAATTTTTAAAGAAGTAGTCTGATTGTGTCTAGCTCTTCTGTGGGTACAAAATGAGGAGGGAAGGCATAATGTGCTTTCTCTGTGCCATTCCCACAGAATCAGACTTACTGCATCTCACTTAGGTATCTCAAAATGATGTCTGTTCAGATCTGAAAAAGTTATACTGAGCTCCTTTTATAGTCCATGGAAAGAAATTAGAGGGTGTTTTTATCCTTCAAATGAAGTGTATCATCATAACAGGTAGTCTAAGATGGGCAAAAGAAATCATCCTGTGAAGCTGCATCCTTCTATTTCTACTAGATAGAGTAGCTCAGATCTAGATAGCTAAGCTTTAAGCACAGAAGTTATATATAAATATATACCAGGATTAAGGACTGACTCTTGTCCTATTTCATTATTCTAGAAGATGTAGGTCTCCAGAAGTGCACAGTTTAATGAAATAATATTTCCTAACCTGTATTGTAACTTTGTTGGTAGGTACCTGGTCCACAGTCCAAGGGATACATCTTCACTTTTGTTAGGTGAGTTGAGAGACAGATCAACAAGGAAAGTGTGTGGGCTTGCAAATGCTGCTTAGTTTCAATGGAAAATAAACTCAATGAATCTGAGCCCAACTGTCATGTTGTCACAAATCCAGCTCTTGGTCATTTCTACATTTTTTCCAGTAATACCAGGGTGATTTTTAAAGCTAAACTGAGTCAGAAATGCTTCCTCATGTAGCTGAAAAGAGGTAATACAACTGAATTCATAGAGCCCCACAATATTTGCATACCTAGAAAAGACACATTTCTTAGTCCAACTTTAAAAATAGGAACTAAGAAAAGATACCCATCTCTTCCTCCCCCCTCCCCCCCCCTTGCTATTGTTCACTCGTGAATATGTAACACAGCATAACATTCTCAAACTATAATCTGCTCAACATTATCTAATTGCATCTGTCATTTTACTCTGCAGTAAAATACTTCTGGGGAAAAAGAAATACGGAACTTAACACTTGAGCTACTTTTTAAAAAATTGCTTCTGCTTTTAAACATGTATCAATGACATTTACCTGCTAAAATTTAAAAAGCAAAAACAATCTACATGTTATCAAGCTCATATATAGTAATCATTGGTAGCTCATATGCTACAATGTGGGTATACCTTGTTCAACAGATTCATAGAGGAGATGGGCTATCAAATAAGAACTAAGATAGGGTCTACAACTCTGGTTTTGACATATGCTTTAATCAGTCTATGGACTGCCTATTTAGTATTGTTTAATTATTGTTCCTCTGAATGTGCTAATTGCACTTTGGCTGTATAACTTGTAAATGGGAGGGATGCCAACATATTCACTAAGTAACATCTTTGTGCTATCCATGCCAGCTTCCCAGAAAATACAACCAAGATGGTTATTGATCCTTTTTCTTGTGCTTTTACAGCTTAATCCTCCTTCATTTTTTTCCCCCTTTTTTTTTTTTTTTTTTGATCTCAAGCTGATCTCAAGCTGATACTCCATGAAAGCAATTTCCTTCAGCAGATCCTATGCCAGCAGCATGCCGGCTTCTTGCATCCTTCCATGTCACTTTCAGTCTTCACTTTCTCAACTTCCTCCTTTCTGTCCTTTCCCCTTCCTATATCTCCTTCCTGCTGCAACTGAATGAGGATAGAAAAAGTCTGTTACTGCTTGATGGTTGGCATTCTTGAGTTGCATAGAAAGTATTAGGCATGAATTTGTTATTGCCTTCAAAAGCCATGGGAGCTTCTACACAGACTTGTCTCCTGAAATTCAAGTACAAAGACAGTCTTGCCTTGTATGTGCTTACATAAAAAGCAAACAGCAGGGATTAATTACTTTAGACAGCTAAATAAATATTTATTTCCCCATAATAGTCTTCAAAAGTATCCGTCACTGTTTCACTACGTAACAATTGCTGGTAGTGACAAGTGGGATCTTTTTCAATGAAAGTTGCCTTTTAATGAGTGTTTTTTGAGTAGGAGGTTTAACCTGATGTTGCTTTTGGAGCAATGCCTGGCCTATCCCAGTACAAACTCTCTCTGATTAACAATAGACCTCATTTCTAAACTGATCTAGCTCAGCTGATGCTAGTTGATTCTTTTATTTAACTCAGGCTTGTTTATGAGTCAATTAGCATTTAAACTGAGTTCGCAGCCTTCATATGAACTCCCAGACACCTAAGCTAAACAAAATGGCCCTTCCTCTTGCTTTTAGGGCCCCCATAGCACCTATACAGTATCCTGCTGTAGCATTCTTTTGTTGCCAGGGCTTAGGGAATTAATCTATTGATTTTGGCTGAGATTCATCCAGTCCAAAATTAGATTAGGTGCCTTCCTCAGAGCAGGTGCCTGCACTTACACTCATCTCTGAGTGTCTGCCTTCACTGGGAGAGACCTCCTGCTAGGAGTAGTGGGGCAGACAGTGAGCCACAGCACACTAAAATGGCCTGAAAATGTTGAAGTCAGCCTACCCATACACCTTTCTGAGGTGGTTTTTCTGTTTTTACTGTGTTATGCAGTAAATTCCTTTTTATTTCTACTTGATCTCTTTGCCTGCACTCTCTTACTTGTCAGCAGTCCTCTGGGATGCCAGATCTTTCTTGCTGGGTGAAGAAGTGGACATGGGTGCTCAGTCCTGAGCTTCCTGAGCCAAGAAAATGCTGTCCTGCAGGCCCTCCTGATTCTGCCACTTGTGATATCTCTTTGCTGTTACCTCTCCCAGTGCCATCCATCATCCTCTTCATCCCTGCCTCCCATGCTACCTCCCGCTTCCCCCTCTTCCATCCCAGATTGTCCCTTACCTCCCACAAGGCATGATGGGCACTGGGGCCATGTTGTGGAGAATGCAACATGCCACAAAAATGGTGTTGAGCACTTCTGGCTTGGAGGGGTGGACACCATGCCTCTGGAGTGGCACTAGCATCAGTACCATACCTTAAGGATGCCAAGGGCCTACTCTGCTGTTGTGTGGGCTTGGCAGCAAGTGTTATTGCAGTATTGCCATGAAGCACCTGGCAAATACCTGTAGAAGGTGAGATGTAATGGTCCAAGGAGCCAGGGATTAATCATAGAGCAAAAGTAAAATAGAAAGCGAGGGTGTCCAGTTAAACTCCTTTGTGTAGGTTGGTTGCTGAAATCATGCCAAGATGGACTGTTGGAGACTTCTTGGTACATGGATGGAAATGAATGAGATGTGTTAACTGTTTCCAAGGTGCATCAAACACAGTGTAACTGGCCAGTTGAAAGAGGTGATTATCCCACTGTATTCAGCACTGATGTGTCCTCACCTTGAGTGTGCACTTCTGGACGTTACAATTTAAGAGGGGTATTGAAGGCCTTGAATGCATCCAGAAGAGGGCTACAAAGCTGGTGAAAGGGCTGGAAGGAATGTCCTATGAGGAATGACTAAGGACTGTCCAGTTTGAAGAAAGGAAGGCTGAGGGGCAACCTTATTGCTCTCTACAGCTTCCTGAGGAGGGGAAGTGGAGAGGGAGGTGCTGATCTCTATTATCTCTCATTTTCCCTCCTTCTTTCTGGTATTACCTAGCAGGCAGGCATTGGAAAAGTGTGCAGGAGGTTCTGTTTCACTTCCAGAAGGTGCCCACCTAGTGCAGTCATGGTCCTGGCATGGGGATGGTGAAAATGAACCTAACAGCAGGGAACAAATCACAAAAGATCCTAGATATCTAGTCTTTCGCATACAGCTGCATGAAGGGCAATATAGATGTCTTTCTGTGTCTGGTCATCCAAGTGCAATTGCCTGGTGAGCAAATATGCCTCCCAAGCTTTTGAAGTTCTGTGTGATGAGAAAGGAGAAGATGAAATGGCTGACTGCCAAATAATATACATGTGAAGCAATACCATACAACTGTTTCAGTTGGATTAATCACACCCTGAAGACCTGAAAAATGTGTGAGACTTTTAAAATGGTGGTAAGAAAATTACTGATTTTGTGTGTGATTATTTACACAGCAGCTGGTACTCTTTGTGGGTTTAGAGAATTAATAAATAGGAAGCTTTGATGACTCTGAAATGTTGGGCTGTAATCAAAGAAATTAAACTAAATAAAAATTAATGATGGTATTTTACAGTGAACAAGAAGTTAACTTCTGCCTTTGTGATGAGGTCACATGAAGTGTAAGTGTTGGCCACCAGCTGCAGACAGAGAACGCAGGCTGTTCTTCTAACATAATATGCCACCTTGTACTTCATTGTCTTGGTTTGAATTAGAACAGAACTAATTCTGTTCAGTGTTTTTACTTTTCAGCTCAGTCTTTTCTAACTGACGGCACATTCTGAAGTTAACAGCAGATTTTTGCAGACAGTGTCTGCTTCTAGAGGTGGTAATGCTCAAAGTTTAGTGTTACGACCAATGACTGGTATGTGGAACAAGGCCACTGTTAAATCTTGTGTACCACATTGGTGGTCCAGAAAGTAAAAGGCCACACCTGAGGGGAGGAGCAGACAGGACAGGTGGCCCCAAACTGACCAGTGAGAGATTCCATCCCCTATACGTCATTTTGGGAATAAAGCTGAGGGATCAGAAGAGTCAAGTTCTCTTCTTCAAAGGCCAGCATTCGGAGGAGGACTGTCTGTTCTATCTTCAATCCCAGTCTGTGTGTTCCTGAATTCAGTTCTGGAATCTAGCACCTGAATCACATTTCTGTTTGCCACTGAGTATGCTCTGGGACTTCCACAGTGTCTGCTTCATAGCATCAGTGGTGACGGTGATATAACTGCCATCAGGGGGGTTGGGTTTGACACTGTTTTTGTATATATTTGTATATATTCAATTTTATTATTATTATTATTTTCATTAA
>JANIJG010019327.1:110824-126430 GCA_024611175.1 Megaceryle torquata
ACACTGTTTCTGATACAGGCCAGGATGCCATTGGCCTTCTTGGCCACCTGGGCACACTGCTGGCTCATGTTCAGCTGACTGTCCACCATCAACCCCATGTCCCTTTCCTGCAGGCAGCTCTCCAGCCACTCCTCCACAAGCCTGTAGCGTTGCCTGGAGTTGTTCTGACAAAAGTGCATGACTTGGCACTTGGCCCTCATCCCACTGACCTCGGCCCATTGCTCCAGCCTGTCCAAATCCCTCTGCAGAGCCTTCTTACGCTCAAGCAGATCGACACTCCCACTTAATTTCGTGTCATCTGCAAATTTACTGAGGGCACATTAGATCCCCTCATCCAGGTCACCAGTAAAGATATTAAACAAGACTGGTCACAAAACTGAGCCCTGAGGGACACCGCTTGTGACTGGTCGCCAGCTGGACTTAACTCCATTTACCACCACTCTCTGGGCCCAGACATCCAACGAGTTTCTAACTCAGTGAAGAGTCCACCTGTCCAAGCCATGAGCCAACAGCTTCTCCAGCAGAATCTGAGTTGTCAGGCCAATGTGGCACCCTTGAGCACTAAATTCAGTTTTGGCAGTAGTTTATCGGTTGTGTTATGGGCAGTGTCAGCCTACTGCACAGGGGAAATGTCACTTGGTGCACTATATCTGCTAAATTTCCTGGGAACTATGTGGGTGTCTGCACTGGGACTGGAAGGAAATGAAAATGACCATCCTATGAGTACAGATTTTTGAAAGTGTTTTTTATTCCTACACAAAGTCAAGTCCTCAGTGAAAAGTTATCTGATGGGTATTGGGTGCCAGTACTTCAGAGACAAATTTTATAGCATGGGTTTGGAGGAAGCTGAAGCTCCAGAGTTTTCTTGTCTTCTTATTTTGCCTCTGGCCAACCTATTGCCTTTTTCTTGGCATGAATGGTCTTCTGGATTTCTTCACAGATTCTTCCTCTTATGTTTGAATTCCTGTCCGTGGCAGGGAAGTGGACTTTCAGAGTCCAAGTGTTTTTTTGTTCCAGTGGGGACAGGCTTATGATTTCCCTGTGACTCAGGCTGAACCAAGCTAATTGTAGTGGTCTTCTGAGCATTTACTTGATAAGGAGACTCTCCCTGAGCCATCATTTCAGAGCATGTAGCTGTCTATCTCACCTCTTTTCCTTATCATGTTAAAACAAGCGGTTCCGTGATTGTGGTGCTAATCAAGATGAGGGTCCTTGTGGATTTGTGCTCAACAACTCTCTCTCTTTGCAACAGCCCAGTCTGTCCTTCTCATGCCCCTTCTGCCACTGTTAATGCAATCAGTGTTTTAGGTCCTCTCAGCATTTTCTAAATGCCCTTTGGTTCCTTTCCTCCCTCCTATAGTCTTAAGCGCTCTCTCCTATCCAGTCATCCACATTGACTCCATTTCTATCCCATATTCACTCCCACACCCTTGGGACCCTGCAGGATTTGACAGCTCCAGTGGCTGGGCTGCAGAAGTGTGCACGGGGACAGACAGCTGCCTAATGGGGACAGCCAAACAAACTAGCTGCCAAACAGGACAAATAATGAACAAGCTTTCCCTATTGTTCATCAGCAGAAGGGTGGATATCACCTCTTTCCTCAACTTTTGAATTTCCCAAAGTTGTGAAAATTTAATACATTTTTGTTGCAGCCTCTTTGTCAAATTTGGCTGCAATCAGGATTGTCCTCTCATGTTTCTGACAGAAAGGTGAGCAGATAGGCATCCAAACAGCATGAGTGTTTAAGCTGCTTTTGCTCTGGACTGCTTAAGACTCTGGACCACATAGGAGCATCACTTTTTTCCCATTTTGGTATTTAGTGTGTCCTACTGGTGTTTTGCCAGCGTCCAGAAATCCTAATCAAGTCACAGAGGACTCAAAGCTGTATTTCTCTAGTGTCCAAGAATTTGTGTTTTTTCTCCCAGTCCTCCTTCTGATAATTTTCTATTGAAATCAGTTTGGACAAATAATGTCTTTCTATATGGCAAAAACTTTTGGAAAAATTATGAAATAAAATAATTTATAAGGGCACCAAATAGGGCCTTGTTTTCTCAGCCTGAATCATATTTTATCTGGTCAGTGAATGGATCTTTGTATTTTAACTGGGACTAGACATTGACCAAGTATATCTATCTAGTAACTGTTTGTGCTTTGTGCTAAATAAAAGTTGTTAAAAGGACTAGAGACTAGTAGAACCAGTAAAGCAATCACTGCATTATCTTACAGATTAGTTTCTGAAGTATAGTTAGAAATACAACATGCTTATTAATAGTCAAAATAGTAAGTTATAAAAGTTATCCTCTTGAAGGATCTGGGAGAGTGTACTATCAAAGTTGGAAGCTGTCAGTGAAAAGAACTTTTTTACTAAAAAGATGTGAAAGATGTACTAAAGAGAGTCTGATTCCTGATACTGATAGCACTGTCACATGTGTGCATGATGGATATGATTAGTACTGTCAAATATAGACACTGGTTAATGCTCTCTTTAATTATCATTGAAGTGTGCATTGCATTAGCATGAATGAGATCTATGCCTTGTAGAGGGAGAGGAACAGAAGATGGCCAAACAGAGACTGTAAATGTGTGTCCAGTAGTAGAACACCTATCTCACTGCTTTTAAGATGCTTGAGCAATAAATACCTTGGGATTGACTGTGGCATGTAGATCCTAGTAAGATGGGAGAAAGGAGGAAAGGAGCTCCGGTCAGATGAAGGGTACTATTACCTTCCACTAAATTACTCTCCTCATGTTGTAGGAACAGGACAGGCAGGGAGACTTGAATTTTAGCTTTGCCTTGAAGAAGTAGGGATGAATGTAAGTTGTTAACAGAGGTTATAATCCAAGTTTCACAGTCTTTGTTCTTTTTCCTGCTTTAAGTACACCAATTTAGTCATCCAGAGCAACTTCCTTCAGGTCTCAGCAGACCATCTGTGGTCCCGCAGTGCCAGCAGTGCTGCCCATGGTGCTGGCCTGACGCTACTGGAGCTCACCCACATCAACTCTGTGCCATGAACACAGCTTACTGCTTTACTATTGTCACAGGAATTTTGTCTACCTGAGGGTTGCTGTCTGCCTCTTTCTAAGACCTAGCACCTTCTCCTGGGCATGCAGCAGTCACCTACCCTATTTAATTCATGGATTCCAGTTTAAAGCCACCATTCAGTGGAGTTAAAGCAACAAATGGGAGCAGAGTTTAAACAGAGCTAAACACTCTCTGCCATTGCCATCCTCATAACACCTCTTGTTTTTTAGATAAACTTGGTTGAAAATTTGTATGCAAAATATTTTGCATATGTTTAAAAGTAAGCAAGGAGTTTGAATTTAAAGCTGAAACAAAGCACGAAATGTAAATTGAAACAACTTTCTTCGTTGACCTTACCACTGACAAATGAAAAGAAAAAAATAATTAAGTTATATTTTCCTGTGAAAAAGCATTTTATGACAAAAACTCATTCTTTAGAGAAAATGATTTTTCAGTAAAAATATTTGACCAAGGGAAGTTTCAAAATAAAAAGCAAAATGTATGGACTTACAGTTTATTGTTTACTGTCCAGTAATATATACTTCAAATGAAAAGCAAAAGAAACCTTCAGCATGTAGAGTAGAGGGATGGAAGAAAAACCAGAAGGAACTGACAGGCACAGGTTGAAGAATATTTCATCATTCAGCAATATCAGCTGACAGATTTTTCTGTAGCTTACTAATATACAAAGCCTTTTGTATCTCCATTTTCACCCACAGTCTTTCATTCTGGAAGTTGAGAATTGGTTCTCTAAGATTATTGCTTTGGCTATTTTGAAATATTGCTACTAGAAATTATTGTTCCTGGTAATTGTGAGACTTGGAAGGTCACAGAGTGATTTCATGGTCCCCCATGAGTCATGGTACAGTTAGAGAGGTGTTTTACAAATTCAAATCAATAAGGTTATGCTTCACTATAGAGGGGCAATCAAAAAAGGTTGTAACCCTGAAAAAGAGCACCATTTATTAAGTCAACAAATACTTCTCTTTTTTTTTGTCTTCTGGAGTTATATTACATTTTAAAACATTCTGATCTATTTCAATATTAAAAATAATTTGCATTAGGTTACTATGTACATGAATATAATTGGCTTGGAGTAAAGGAGAGAAACTCTTTACCTGACTTTCTCCAAAACGTAGGTTCCTCTGTACCAGAAGAACTAAAGGAACAGCACAAGATAAAAAATACTGCAGCTAGCTGTGTTTTCTCAGAAATTCAGAGCAGTACAAAAGAATCTTCAGGCAACTATTTTGTTAAAAGAGCAAACCCTGAAGCTGCTTCTGCATGTAAGGCTGAAATGTCACATCTGTTGTTCATTGATTAGCAGCCAAAGAAATATTCAGAGCTCGCTCTCTTTTTCCTTTTCAAGCCCTTCCATATAATGGTTACTCACCTACCATATGAGTGCCTTACATGTAATAAGCTCTCTCACAGAGTCCAATATTAATAATTTTTTTCAAAACATGATGTGGAACAAGAGGTAGGAGAAGGAGAAGGAGAAGATGAGGTAGTGAAAGGCTAATATGGAACTAAGAACTCCAAAAGAGCTTAAGCTCTCAGAGAGAGCACACAAGAAGTGGTCCAAAAAAGATATATCTAGTTCCTAATGGCAGGTAGAAGACAAAGATGAGCAAAAGTTGCTTTCTGTTCAATAAAGCAAAGCAGCAGAGCTGAGATCTGTTTAAAACCCCACAGCTGATTTAGGAATAGCAACCTGCTGAAGAAGGTTAATGCCTAGAAGCATGAGGCTTTTGACAGATCAGCTGTATGTAAATAAAAAAGACTAGTACATCTTAAGTGTTCACAACAGGGTTGAAACTGAGTTGTAAATAGCACTTTGAAGGCCCATGCTATCCCTGCTTTGAGACAAGATTACAGTGGGTATCAGAGGCTGCAGGCTAGAATATCTCAACATGAGGCTCAAAAAATTGTTTGCATTTTACCTAACTGCAGAAAAGAACCAGACCAGACATCAGAATATGAAAATGAAAATGAGAAAAATGTTTTTGCAAAGCCTGGGTCCATAGCAACATTCAGATGTGGAGAAAAATGAAAATACAGGAAAAATACTCCACAAAATTCTAATGGAGTGCGTCTGGGAGAAGTCATGCAAGTAAGTGTGAACAAAATGAAAGAAAACATAAATTTAAGCATTGCATTATGCTAAGATAAGGCTGCTATATTTCCATAAAGCAGAACCTTTTTGGAAGAAAAACCCTGCGTCTACCAAAAATACACGTATCTCAACATAAATAAAAATCTCTTTCTGTGAGCTGCACAAGAGACTGCTACCTTTTAACGCAGGAATATCATCTTGATCGGAAATCAACTTCTCACTACTCTTAATCTAGAGAGATGTAAAGCTCCTAAATTAGATAGGGAGGGCAATACACAAAGCTTTGAGATGGTTTGAAAATAAATGATAGTTGTGTTGAGCAGGAACATAAAACTTCTATTCCATAGATTAGTAGATTATGCTTTTTCACTGTGGCTTTGATGTAAACAGCAGCTTTTGCAGATACACTTTATAACTGCTGTCACAAATGGAGCACCTACTCTCATGCTGCAAACATCTCCCACCTACTGACTGTTGTCAGAGTGCATTTCTTGGAAATACCACAGCTCATAAGCTGGGAGATTGTTTTCCAGATGTTTTTAATAACATCAAAGAAAGCCAACAAAAACATAAAGTAAGAATGACTGAATCAATTGTCCTGTCATGGATATTCCTAGAAATCTCTCTCTGGATCTGAAACGAAAACTTTGAAGAGTTATTTTGGCCAAACTAGATACAATGGAAATTATCAGAGAACTTCCAAAATTAGATTATTCCACAATAATTATGAAAAAGAAAGATGAATACTTCCTTGTGGCTGCCAGTATGAGCAACTAACAAAGCATGTAAAAAGGGGGAAAACATCCCTAGACCATCTGACCCATGGTTCTAAATGCACCATTTAGAAGACCCCTGTTTACCACATTTGGAAAATGCTTTTTTAAATCTCAAGTATTTCCCACAAATACACAATAAATTACATGAAGCCATGAGGACAAGATGAGGATAAAAATAATAGAAAAAATATTGCAATCACAGGCTCTGGTAAGCTCCCAGAATGGATTCAAATTAGGAGGTTGAAATGCAGAAGACAAAAATGTGATTTCAAGGTTAAAGAAATAACCAATTGAGAAAATGGTAGCAAAGAAAAAAAAAAAGCAAGCTTAGCAGAGGATGCATATAGGTCTGATTACTAATATGTCCCCATATATACATAAAGAAGACATACAGAAACTTAAAGAAAAGACAAATTTTGTTGGGGATTTTATATTCAAAGAGCTCTAAACCACTTAAACTGCTATCTGAAGGTCTTTAGTGTGTAAAAATGCATAATGGGCATGGACTGGTAATCACAACAGGGACTTCCTGAATCTCAAATAGTTGATAAAGAAGGAAACTGTCCTCAGAGTGTATGATAATAGGCACCAAACAAAGCTGGCAGTTGATGCTTCTAAGCAAGGCCTTGGGGCAACACTTTTAACAAGGAATGGTGATCACTGGAGACCCATGGCATATGCTTCTGCAGACCTAACTGGAACAGCATGTTAGCATGCACAAAAAGAATTGGAGGCTCTGTCTTTATTCCATGCATACAAAAAATATTCATTGTTTTTATATGGAATACCAGTGCTAGCAGGAACTGATCACGTGCCATTAGTGGCAACTGCTGCAAAGGGCTTTGCAGGCAGATCTCCTAGATTGAAAAGTCTGGTATGATTTACAACTCAAATATAAATTTGGAAAGACTTACATAAAGCAGACATTCTGTCCAGAGCTTTCAAAAGAACTGAAGTAGTACAGACACAGAGTCTCATGTGCATGCAAAAATTGTTAAATTTTTTTTTTTCTTAGACAGGATGTCACTGTGGAGACCTGTCACTGCAGAAAGCTGAAATACTAGATAAAACATCACAGAAAGTAATACATGCTATGAGCCTGACTAACTGGACAGCTCTTACTGGTCCTTAAACAAATTAGAACGAGCATTTTATATAATATGGAGTTTATTGTCTGAGCACGCTAAACCGCTTCCCAAAACTTTAAATCCAGTGCTGATAAAAAAAAATACATGCATGATATATATGTATGAAGAAAATGCAAAATGTATTATATTATAAGTATTAACCATGGATCATTGTAGGCAAAATAGCCAAAGAACAAAAAAGCACAGTTATTTTCAGAAATGTTGGTACATTCGAAGTCCAGAAATGATGGTAATTCCAGAAACTTAAAATTCACAACTCCACAACTCCACAGCTGCACATCTGAAAGAAATTTACTTATGTTTGCTATAAAAAAGTCACATTTTTTCAGAGTTTTATTCTTCTTATTCAGAAATAACATAGTAATCTGTTGAATGTGTGATCTCACATATAAAGATGGTATTTGTCTGCTATAGTGCACAACCCATAGTTATGTCAGATAATGGACCACAGTTTGATTATTAGTAATTTAAACATTTTCTAAAAGAGTTTTAAACACATTATTTCTGATTTGGGATATCCACAGTCTGATGGCAGTGTGAGAAGACCACTTGAACAATTTGTTAAGTTCCATTCATGTCCCATTTAAGAATTGTTTAATTCCAGAGCTGCGCTCTGGGTACCGAAATATGTTCAGCAGCAAATTTAAGATTAAGACTGTCCAACAGTGTAGTGAATGATGTTAAAGTAAAGGATGTCTAACTGCTGTGAAAAATCAAATGGAGAATGTACTGTATTAACGAATGTCAGGAGTGAGATCTTTGCAAGCCAAGACAGCTAGACTGCATTTAATGGAAATGTATTTAATGGCACAAAAGACTGCTGTCATGAGGACTTGCTCCCTCTCTCTGATGACGTGATTACTGAGCAAACATGGATCTGTTGGACAAAGAGGAGGCATTGTGCCTTCTTCCCTTGGTGGGAAGAGATGGATGCCAAATCTTAAAAGCAAATAAAATGGAGCCTGTGAGTCAGACAGCATCAATGGAACAGACCCAACAGAGACACAGAGAAGGTGAAACCATGGGATGTCTCAAAGAGGCATGAACTAAAGGAAGTCAGCTCAAATACTGATTGATAACTGTGGATGCATGTGTTGTACTTTACATAGTCAATTTTTTTTTTCCTTTGGAAGGAAGAAAAAATGAAGTTAACTGATCCTTGATGAGTTTGGAGTATAACAAGCCCTTGAGGACTCTGACTGGAAGTAGCGGTTGTTAGCTGCCTACAAGCTTGAGAGAAAGTGAAAAAGGCAGACAAAGATCAATTTTAATAAAGACTCATCACATAATAAGCTCTGACACAGAGTGGCTATGCGCATACTGCAATAATTATTCCTGTTAGGATGCAATGATATTACTAATAGTAGGAAGAACTAACACTAGTAATGTATTTTTCAATTTTACACTGGACATAAGGGTATCAAAACAACATTGATCTTCTTGGTGGTAGAACATAAAAAGCCTCCCTGGACTTCAGTTGATGTTTGATCAAGAAATCGAGAGTGAGCAGATTTACAGAAATGGACTTGATATTCTGAGAGAAGAGAGAGGGAATAGAATAAAGAGATCAAAATACACTTCAAGCAAGGGCAGTTTTGAGGGAAATTTTGAGAGAAATGGTGGGGATTTTTATGTTGATCTGTGCTGGGCTGAAATCCAGCAAAGTTAAACTCCAGGTCCTTGAGAAATGGCAAGGACATACCTAAAAGCAAGTCAGGTGGCCTTTAGTGTTTTGGAGCAACTGTTGAGAGGTAGGAAGACATTAGTAATCTGTACCCATAGCTTTCTTTTTATCTTTGGGAAACTTGTAGAAGGCAGCAGTCTGGATGCATCTCTAGAGACAGCTTAACTTTCACAATGAACAGTTTAACAGAAGTGACAGCTTAGGTAAAATAGTGGGGGAAAATAAACCCAGAAAAGAAAATGTCTGCATTTTGTGGGTGGAAAACAGCACAGAATTTTCCCAGTGTCTGCGAATGTCTCTTTTAGCCATGAAATGTCTGCAGTCATTGGTGTTTTGCCTTCAAATCAATGAATTTTGCTCTTTTTTTAGGCAGGTTTTAACCTCCCAGTTTTAGTGTCATTGTGTCTGATTTACAGAGATATAGGAAGACAGAAGAGGCATTTTCCAAACTCACTATCATGGCCACCAAACAAAAGAATTTTATAGTACCGTTGCTTTTACTCTAAATTACAGCAAATTAGAATAGCCACATCTTTTCACATAGGTAATGTACATTTATTTATTCATTTTTTAAAGTAGATGTTTCATGCCTTGGAGTGCAATTTGTAATTTCTAATCAGAGAGAGGAAAAATAAGTGAACTTAGATGCTTGTTGGAGCTAAGAAAACTTTTCATATAACAGTGTTGGGAAACATTCAGTAATTCAAGAGAAATCCTGGACTGTTGTTGTATATGGAACTTTATAAGTGAGTGATGCGTGTGTGCATATACACATACAAATATGTGTCTGTGTACCTATTATTTTGTTTTACCTACATTACTCTTCTGTTTTGTATAACTGAATAGAAGTAGCACACCACATATTAAAAAAAAAAAAAGAGATTCTTCACTGTAAGCATGGTGAGGCACTGGAAGAGGTTGCCCCAAGAGGTTGTGGATGCCTCATCCTTGGAATTCTTCAAGGCTAGGCTGGATGGGGCTTTCTGCAACCTGATCTAATGGAAGGTGTCCCTGTCTATGGCAGGGGCATTGGAATTAGATTATCTTTAAGATCCCTTCCAACTCAAAACTTTCTATGATTCTATGATTTCCTGATAACTCCTACAAACAATGGTAGGCAAATTTCAGGGCTACTGTGCTGCAAGAGATGGGCTAATTTCCATTTCTTTCTGCCATAGTTTTCAGTTTCTTCCTGTGCTTAATAACAGTTTACCCTTTTAAAATAGTTTCACCTACATGAGATGCTAGATTAATCCTCAGTGCTTGCAGTCATGCTCCTTTGACCAAAGCTGATCTCCTTATCATAATGAAATATTTTGCATGTCTTGTTCCAGGAGAGGGAAGTGGACACATCTGTTCTTCACACACAAAAATAGTAATATTTCCAATACTGGTATCTCTGAAAACAAACTCTCACTGTGAAAAATAGTGCAGTGATGAAATTGTTCATTGATTCCTAATTTGTGTGCCCAAATACAGTATAAGGTACCACAAAGTAAAGAGAAGACGGCAACATATACCTTTATTTTCTTCAGAATGTGGCAGACAAACCTTGTAATTATGTCAGCCCCCACTTGAAAATTAAAAAAGCATAATCCAGTGATGGAGGGCTGCAAAAGCACACCTGTGTCCTTGCTTACTAAAAGATATATGAAAGGGCTGTATTTAGCATCTTCCTGCCTACCTTGTCGGCTCTAAACAGTAATTTTGGAAGAGGAAAGCAGAAGCCTTCCTTAGAGTCTTTATGTGTGTCTTTCTCCCATCCACAGAGCAGCTCTCTGCATGCTAACTAATGCCATGAAGGAGGTGAGGGCTCTGTAAAGATCATTCTGGTTTCTATTGTTCTCCGTCGTCACAGGAAAATGAACACAGCCTCTCAGAAAGTTCCCTCCCACGGGAAGATACTCAAGGAGAGAAAATTGCTATGAATTTGCCCTCTACTTCAGACACTTAGTTGCTCACACAGTTCTAAAGTTGTCAAATGTATTTATACATATAAAATAGCAAATGTTTGATAGTGCCTTTTGTCCCCTGGGACAAGATCATCTGCATATTGCTGAAGGGGCTTTAGGCACTGCATAGGCATGAGCATTACATGACAACAGCAGGTACATCTATCTAGCACTGGACCTGACCAGGTTAGTTCACATGTGACAGGACAGAGCTACAAATTCATGGTCTCGGACAGAGCTATGTCTTCATGGCCAGCAGGACAGAGAGCTGAACTGCTCCACAGATGTTATGGTCCGAGGCATTTAGGTGGAACAGCTGCACTCTGCTCTGGATTCTGTGATGGGTTCCTAGAAAGACAGCATAGCAACACCTGTCTTTCCATGGGAAACAAGTGCAAACAATCATCCTTGCATTTTGTTCTAAGGGACCATAGAAAAGAGAGAGTTAATTTTCTGTCCATCATTTTTTTTTCATTTCTCTGAAACTAGCATAATACACTTAGAAACTGGCTGGGCAAATAAACACCAGTTTAAATTACAGTTTGATGAGGTGGAAGAAATTCTGTTCCTATATAATTACAAAAAACTCTGCCCCTTCCTATTTCCATTATGGCCTGACATGTCTCTCTAAAGCTACAGACAAGCTGTGTAGAACTCGCTAGTTAGGATGCTTTGTGTGTCAAACCTACCTGGTAGGTACCTTGCTGCTATGGGGAATATAGAGATCTGTTCTGCTCATGTGCTTGTAGAGAAATGTCCACCAAGGAACACAGTTCATGAGATAGCCCTGACACCAATCCCTTGACAACCTAGGGGTGACTGGAAGGAACTTTCCATTTAAATGCAGCAGGAAACTGAGTGTCTCCATAGGACCTTAACAGAGATCAGAGCCCTTTGCAGATTTAAATCAGCATAGCTTAGTTAATTTTAGTGCTGTTACTCTGATTTTCAGGAGAAATTTTAGTCCTGAAACTATTTTCTTGTATTTAGAAACCACATGGAGATCTGCCTTTGGGCACTGCCAAATTGAAAACTGAATGGAACACAATTTTGAAGATTATAACTGGAGAGATGATTAGAGGCATGGGGGAAGATTTTTCAAGGATTTACTAAGGAAATGGGATTGTAATTAGAAAAGGAAATAGAATCAAGAGAAAATTTCTAAAAGGTGAGCAGAAAAAGCTTTTGTAAATAGTAAAAGCACATGTTAGAAAGCCAAACCAACAACATGGTGTTGGTGTGAGTACACTTATAATTTTTATCCTGAAAATGATAGATAAGCACATTTTAAATCTAATTACTTGAAATTTTATTTCCCTTTTACAGCTCTCATAGAAATTGCATGTAAGTTTCCATGCTTGCCATGAGAAAATGGAAATAACGTCTCAGCCCTGGAGTGGCCTGATCCAGCCAACATTGCCAATGTGCTTAGTTCCACATGTGCATTTCCCCACTGTTTTCATTGATTTGAATATGAACACTGGCAAGACTGCAATTCTGAGCAAGAACTGAGGTGTCTTTTAAGTCCTGTTTTCTCACAGAAAGACAATTTAAAGAGAAGAACAAGCATCTGAGATTCTGATAGATGTATTTGTAATTTAATATTATATACATAGTTCCTTAGACGACAGCCACACAGAACACCATCTGGCCCTGAAGGACTAAATGAAGAGGTGTTGAAGAGAGTTCGGGGCAAATGACAGCTCCTGAGCAGTTCAAGAGCTGGTCTTGCATGAGGACTCAATCACATGGGTAGTGCAGGGCCTCTCCTCCCTGGAGCTTCTCAGCTGAAGGGAAAAGCAAATCTTAGGGGATTCTGAGGCTGAAATCCCCACTGTCATTTGGGGTGCAACAGCCCTGTTCAGTGTGAGCCTTGGGTTGTTCCACAGTCCCTTCTAGTCTGTGCTAAAGATCAGCATCTTGGGGAATCAAAAGCTGACTCTCACAGTTGTCTGGGAACCATCCAGAAAAATAAGAGCAAATGGATTTCCATGACTCTGCCCTGGCGAATTTCATGTCTAAAAAGTAGCTTTATTGGTACATGGAGTCTGTGGGATGCCTGACCTAGAACAAAAGCCAGCTTCAGGGATCTAAAAGCTGGAGAATTATTGAATTTATCCCTAAAGAAGTTAAAGTTACTGCAGTCCATGCTCTTGTAAGGGCTGAGACCAGTACTGGTCATGAGAGCATTTGTTACAGGGACACCGCACAGAAAACAAGAAGTAAAGGCAGGCAAACTTCATTGATAAAATCCCCAAAGCATTTCAGTTCATACTTGGTGAAATCCCATGGCCTTATACCAAGCTTAACTCTTCAGATAATGTTGGTTCAACAAAGGCATTTCTTATCAGGGAGCAAATCAGTATTACTCACGCAGGTACATCTTGAAGAATCCTTTCCCCCAGGCAGATATAAAAACCTGTTGTTTCATTGCACAATGAAAAGGTAGCAGGAGAAAGGGGGGGGGGGGGGGGGTATGCTTTCTGGCTTCAGCCAACATGTCTCTGTACCCCCTTACTACAGATTACTAAGGTACACTTGGGGTAAATTAGGCAACTGAAGTGCATAAACCCCTCCACAGCAAACACTTTGCCTTCCACTGTGTATTTGCAGAGAATATGAGTATTGTTTGAGTTTAAAAAAAGAAAAAAAGTGCTTTTGCATCTGCTGTACCCTGCCTTTGGGGCGGGGAAAACTCATGATTCAGTGAGTTGAAGACATGATCAGATGTTGGGGGGTTTAGGATTTAAGTGGTCTTACCAGTGGTGTATCTTGGGCCTGTTTGGGCATGAGTGCTGACCTCAACTAGTGGTAACACAGCAGTTCTGAACAGGCTGCATGTCTACATCATCTAGTGCTGTATCTTGCAGAGATACTAATTGGGTCCTGGAAGCAATATAGGTATGGCAGCATGTTGCTGTGTCAAGCTAATTAGCAGTGCTTCTAATGAGTGCAGGTGCAGTAGTAGGTTGACATGGCTCTGGTGCTTCCTGTGCAGAGCTAGCCTGGCTGCCTCTGCCCAGAGCTCTGCACAATGGCATAGTTGTCACCTTTCTCACACTGAGAAGCATGGTTAGCCTCTCTGGGCAAAACTTAGGTGTATTTGAAGTGAGTGGGATATATGCAATGCCTTAGATTCTCTATCTGTGAAGCTGGGCATAATGAAATGCATCTGCCTTTGCAAAGCAATGAAAATCTACAGAGGAAAAGTGCTGCATGCTGTCAGTGTTAGGATATCTTTTAATTCTTATTATTCACTATAATTCTTTTCCTTGCTATACAACATATGTGCTGAGGCAGAGGTCATGAATTTCCACCTGCCAAAAAAACCCAAAAGACATGAAGTAGAAAAACGTCAGAAGGAGTAAAAAGCCAATACGAGCACTGAACAAAATATGAGCTGAGTTTGTATTATTTATACAGTTTTGTATTGTGCCTACTGCTGAGCACATGAAAGTTGAATATTTCCTGTGCTTAAAACAGGGAGAAAGTAACAGCAGAAACTGAAGCAAGATGGTTGGAAGTGCAGGTGGGAGAATAATTTATAAACAGATAATTTATTCAACAAATTTTCCCTCTTATCTCTTCACAAATTGTTCTAAACCAGATTGCTGTTTTCTCAAATTCACTTGTTATGTGGAATTATTTACTGAACAATTCTTTCAAGTTGTTTGTGAATCTAAATTGTATAAAGTTGGTATGCTTTTGAATTGACAAAAATACTCCACAAAGCTCACTGGTGATCCTCCCTGAAGGGATGATGCTTTCCCTGGCCCCCATCTGCTTCCATGGAGCTTCATGAAGGTTTGAGTCCTTCTCCAGTGAGGCAACTTCCCAGAAAAGAACTAAATCAGCATTTTTGGCACCAAGTCCAAATTCCCAACCATGTAATTTCTTAATGTTCCGCCAAACCAGGGGGAAAAAATGCTCTTTTAACCTTTCATGAGAGTGACCCAAAAAGCCTCATGCCTGAAAGATTGTTTATTTTTCCAGCCATTTCATCTGCTGTGACAGAAAATGTATCCTCCTGTACCCCAGCTTGTGCCTTCCTGAAGCCTTTTGGCCTTTGCAGCCATAGCTACACCATCCATGGTTGGTCTGCTCTCCCTCATTGACCCTTTACCCTTACCATGAATAACTGTTCAGGGAGATTCCTGAGATCCCTGGGGACCAGCTAGTGGTTTGATTTGGATGTAGGAGTTACTGAACATACTGGTCTGATGATCCTGGAGAAAGCATTTGAATAAAAACTTTTTCTTCCTTATCAACTGAAGTTGTTTCTTCCCTAGTGGTATAATATGAGAAGATGCTGTAGCAGAGGCACTAGCCATGTCGGTGGCTATTTTGTCACCATGCCATCAATGTTCATATCTCTGTCCCCACAAAACAAGAACAGTTGTGTTCATGCTGGCCTAAGGGCAAATCTGATTTTCAGCAGTTGCAGGGAGGGGTAGAAAGGTTTTGCTGTGTACACGCTGCTAACGATCTGTCTGCAGAATATGCCAGTTGCTTTCCTTTGCGTAGGATGGTAAGAGATCAATTAGAGCAAGAAAGTTCACAGCCCACTTAAGCAATATTCTGCTTTTATCTCATCTCCTTCTCAGGTTTCTACCCTTTCACAGCTGTGTGGCTGGTGTGCTAAATGCTAATGTGAAAGTACTTTATCCAGTGCCAAGCAGACATTCTTGTGGAAATTAATTCTCTTCTCTTACATTTGTCTCCTACTTTCTCACCTCCCTACCTGGTTGATCATATTGTCCCTTGGTATTTAAGGGACCATTTTTGAGGTACTTGGCCAGCCACACATGTCTGCAGACAGCGTGATGCTTTACCTGCCTTGTTCAGGGCAGGTTTACTGCAGGTTTTTTTTCCTTGTTGTTGTTGTTGTGTTTTGTGGTTCTTCCCCCC
>JANIJG010019327.1:131276-142895 GCA_024611175.1 Megaceryle torquata
CCCCCCGGAATTTTAGGATTATGTAACAATTAAATTTTATACTTTCTGAAAGAGAGGGTAAGAGAAATTCAGGCCCCAATGATTATAATGAAGAATTTTATAACTTCATCAAAATACATCCAGCATGTATAGAAATAAAAAAAAAACCCAAACAAACAAAAAACCCCACAAACAAAAACCAACCAACCAACCAACCAACCAAAAACAACCAAAGAAACCCACCAAAACCTAAAAAAAATCCACTTTTGTTATTAATGGATGCACTGCACACAATGTGGAGATGCAACTGTGAGTGACATTCAAACTCATGGAATTGTTTCTTACTTCTATGTCCAATCCATGATACCTATCAGCCCATGTAATGTCTATCACTGTGGAGCTGTGGTGCTCAAAGTAATCCATGTTGACCCTCTTAGCTCTTTCCAAGCATGGTGAGGTTGATTTCTGATTCTGTGTTCAATGGGTAAGACAGGATGCAACTGATTGCCTCATCTTTAATATAATCTCTGTCCTTTGAAGTTGTTAGGGCAGAAAACTGGGCCACAAACCTCTGCAGGTCCCTTCACATCTCAATTATTGTATAATTCTTTCTTTATTTGTCCTGTGGCATGACAATGAGTATTGATGCTCCAGCCATTTCAGCCATGGTTGATAGGAAATATGCAGCAGACCTAGCTTCTCTGAACCAGAGCTAAAGCTCATATATCACAATTTCTTGTTCCTCTTAAGCATGGAGGTCTTTTTTTACCTTGTAGGTCAAGCTAGAACAGCAGATTTTGCTGCATTTTCAGATGTGCAAGCTTCTGCTAATATTGTGCAAACATATTCCAACATCTCCTTCATGACACTGCATTTCCAGTGGTTTGTGTGCTGTGACTTTACATTTTATGCATCTACTATGTTATTGCTCGCTCCAGGTGCTATAAGGAGAGCTGTGAGTAAGAGGAAATGTCTTTGGCTCTGTGTGCCTTCCTCTTCCTGATCATACACATTGCTAATTTCCTACTACCCCTTTCTCCTGCAGGCATGTAAAGCTCCTCTTGAAAACACTGGCCACTGCCCAAGACAGGATGCTAGACTAGATAGAGTGACAGCCTAATATATTTAAATAAGGTCTAGGTAAGAACTGAATACGAAGTAGAATTTAGAAAGCAGCCCTAAAGGCACACTGGCTATTTTTTCTCTACTAAAATCCAGAAAAGGAAAACCTGCTTTTAGTTAATTCTCAGTGTTCAATGTTTTGCACAGCAGGAGAAATAAATGACTAGTAACCAATGCCGATATGTACCACAGAGGGACACATACACAATTCTATATGTTTATTTGGAAAGCAACTGCTTTCCACGGGCCACTCTCTGGCCTCAGAACCAGAGCTGGATAAATTATGTAGTTTCAACACAGTGAAATAACTGAAAAAAACCCTTAAATTGGATTACAGTTTTTCCTTAAACAATATATCCCATTGTTATTAGCCGCAAATCTGAAACATATGTAAGTCTTCTGAATGAAATCATATAGGCAAAATCACTGGCCATTAAGCAATAATCTATAGGTGCATAAAAATGAACTATTTTCCACTTATTTTTGTATGAGTTACAGTATGCTAACTTTGTATCACAGGTCCTTTATGGGCAGATCGAAAGGTATTGTCATTGAGCTGTAGAGTTAGTTGTTTAGACAACACTGAGAAATTTCATGAGTGGGACAGGAAGAGATAAAATATCAGATCATTCTCTAATGGCTACAAGTAAATTGGATTATTTTTATTCCCTGCTATGTTTAACAGAGTGTTCAAGACTTGGAGATTTCACTCAGCAAATTCTGATAGATGCGTTTGGGGATTAGGAAGTTCTTTCTAAAGAATGGCATGACTACTGGGTGAAGCAAAGACTTTTCACTTTCCTGCATGGGAAAAAGTCCAAAGATGAAATGAAGGTGTAAGAGGTGTATAAATCAGGTAATTCCAGAAAGCAAATGCACTGTTGGCAGGATCAGAGAGCAGTTGGAAAACTTTCATCAAGAATGTTTTTCATTAAAATGTGTAGATGGATTGAGATAGACATCTTCTGTGGAATTGTACCACTTCTGATAAAAATTACCACTGCATAAGATTTCCAATAACAGCGTGGTATTTTTTTTGTCTTTTTTTTTTCCACTGGGGTGATAGAAATCATTCCTCCTTCTCTCCTCAGCACGTGTTCTGTTAGGGCTCTCATCTGGTACATGTTCCTATGCTACCTAATTCCCACCTCAGTTGTGAACTTCATTCACTGGCTTCATACATGATTAAAAGCAGGTTTTCTGCCACAGCAGTTCCATGTTCCACTTCAAACAGGGGGGAAGAAAGAAGAACTATAGATCAGTGCTTATGCAGTTAGTGAAGAATTTAATTCCTTATTATCCTGTTTCCTAGCTACTACTGTTATTATAGAAACCTAGAAGATTTCTGGTTTATTGCATATATTTTCACCAGGCAGGAAAAGGATTTTTTTGGCCATTAACATTTGATGAAGTTCCAAAGACATGCTGATTGAGCAGGATGTCACAGTGTCCTTTCCTCAGCTCTCTGAAAGCATAATTACTCAAGAAAGATTCTCTGTCCCCCAAATAAAAAAAAAAGAGAAAGAGAATAATTTGATAACGTGGGTTTGGGAACACACATACCTCTCTATAGTTATCTGAAACTGTTCAGAAAATTGTGGGCTTGAGAGAGACGGAGGTGTAGTATATTCAACCATATCACAGAGAGACAACTCAGAAAAGACATTTATAAAGGAAAAAAGTGCAAGAGAAGAGTTCTGCAAAAATCAACATGGAAACAGAACCTGCTATAATCATCCTGAAAGGGACAGATGTTGGCATTGCACTCTCCACTCATCTGGCCTATTATGTCTCTGAATGCTGAAGCTCACAATGCCTTTTTTACTCCAATTTCAGAAGTGTCAGATGGGAGACACAGTACCAGTTAAAAACCTTGTACCGATCTCTTGTTAGCTAACTGCAGTATTTTGTTCCATGGTTACATGTCTGCACAAGCCGTCATTGTGTCAGTCATAATTACCACCTATTCAGTGGCTCCCTTCAGGTTTCATCACCTTTGCAGTATTAAGCAGCCAGTTGCAGGAAGCAGAATTGGCTGCCCTGGAGCAGCAACCGTCAGCCTCTGGATTTCAAGGTATATATAATTGCTGCCTAAGCACAAACATCTCCCTCCTCTCTGCATAAAACACCCAATCTGCTCCTTTCTTTGGCAGAGATCAGAGCCCCATCGAATGCATTTTTTGCCCAGGACAGGAAGATAGACCTGATCTTCTGCAGCAGTAACTCACCATGGACTGGATGGGGGCTGTGCAGCTACATGGCTGTGCCACCATGTGCCACCAGGTGAAAATATGGCCTGGTACTCCTTATTGGAAAGGGGCTCCACCTTTCCTGTAAATCCCTTTTTATCTCTCTTGTGAAATATAAGAGCTACGTCTAGAATGGAAGTCTATCTATAATATCCTAGATGTACCCCTGATGTAGGGACTTCTCTTGAGTAAAAATGTCTTTATTGGAAATATTAAAAACTTGGAGTGCCCCCATTTAAACTTGAGTCACTCTTTGAGAGCTATGCTTTGGTGGAAGGAAAGGTAGATGAGTCATCTGGGCCAGCAAGACAGAAAGAAATGGAAATGCAAAACTGGGAGGCACTTGCAGAGCACTCCTATCAGGCTGGTTCATGGTTTCAAATGCCAATTGCCTTTCCTCTCTTCCCATCCCGTTTACTGTGTTTTATAAATTCAGCTTTGGCTGGATGACCCAGACCAGCAGGCCTGCCAACAATCATGTTGCATTTTGTTAACTGCTTATGACTTCTGGAGAGTTTGCTGCTGTGATTGTCACACTCTTTCACTTAAACATATGTCACGTGGAGACATAAATTACTCCAGCATGCAGCTTTTGTGATAGATTTTTACATACCAATTGCAGATGCTATTTGAGGCTGCTGATATTGACGTGGTCCAATCCTGGAAGCAGTGAAAATCCTCCGCTCTGAGAAGTACCTGGCATGCTGGGTTTCTTAGGCTCAATTAGGAAAGCCAAAGACACTGTCAGACTTTTCTGAATGTGGTAAGAATGCTACCAAGCTGGGGTAAGTATGTGTATCATGTTGGAGAGACAGAAATGACAATAAGAGCTTTAAAGCAGTGGGAGTAAGAGGTGTTGAGAGGCTGAGTAGAAATGTTATTTCATTTGTATCAAGAACGAGGAGGAATTCAGAGCTTCAGAAATTCTGCCTGAATAAAGTCGCCACATTGAAATGTTTGTAGCATATTTCTCAATACAGAATATTTGAGTGGGAAATTTTCTGATGTCTTCTTTGCATATGAAACTTTCTGAGCTAACATCAAGACCAAGTCACTACAAGAAAACATAAACCTATTGAATATTAAAAGTAATATTCAATGAAACTAATACTTAGATAAGCAAACAGCATAAAACCCCCCAAACACCTGCAAATGTTCTTCCAAAGACACACAACTTATTTGTGTGATGAGGGACAGGCATGAAGACTGCTCATCATTTCCTCTCTTCCTATAAATTGATTCTTCTTTAGCTTTGAGTCTGAATCAGAGAAAGATTTTAAGGGATTGTACATTAGGTTTTTTTGCCACAAAACTCAGCTTTGACATCCAGCGTTGACATGGGCTGATGAGAAAGGGTTTGATAATGATCATAGTCCAATTCTTTTGTTGAGGAAAAACATAGCACATATTTAAAGTAGAGAAAACCTGTAAGAGAAACAGATTCAAATTTTGTGGAAACATACTGCACTCTTCGGACTCACATATTTTCCACCAGATTTGCTGGATTTTAAAAGGTTTGTGAAATACAGTAATAATAATAATATCCAACTTCACCAAACTCTTTAATGAAGAAGAATTAATCATGAATCTTCAAGTAGAAAATCTGAGCAGCTGTTATACTTTACCTACTGCTGCTTTTACTTGTAACAGTATTTCATACTGATAAACTGAATTGTAGTACATTGGCATGAGTAACACTAGTTTCAGATCCACTGGAAGCTAGGTTGTGGAAATTCCCTAAAACTTCTTGGCATTTTAAGCTTCTTAAGAGCTGTGATCCACCAGCATGTGTTGTTAAATGGAAGGGATATGTTTGTAAATGGTCACCAATGACATCAATTTCCTTCATATTCCTTGGCCTCTTGACCTATCTTCAATTCATGAAACTCTCTCCTTTCCTCCATTTCCTTGCTTACTACTTTATGTTTCTACTGATTTCTTTTAAAAATCCTTTAAAACAAGTGTAGATTAATTTCCTAATGTGACTGCAAAGAACTCTTCCTGACTAAATTTACCTCTTCACAGCTGGCTGGTCTCCTGCCATCCATCCCATGCAAGTACAGTGTTACCCTATTGTCCCATTTTGCTCCCAACTTTAGAACAAGCTATGAGCTTGTTCATGAATGTTATTTCTGTTCTGAATTTAGTGGATCAGAGTAGAAATTGGCTTAGTAAAATTATAGAATTGGGATGGTCTGGAGAAGAAGAAAGTAGTAATTAACAATTACTAAGGTGCCCAACTGATCCTTGAGCTAAGTATGGACCAGAATCTCAAATATGAATAATCTAGAAATGGAGGAAAACTCAAATTTAAATAAGGACTTTCATATTTGTTATTTTCTAAAATATATCAAATCCTCTCAGTGAAATAACAGATACACACAAAACATTTAGCTTCTGTCATGAGACAGTAGAAAATTGCAGTTGAATATTTCCAAGGATCCTCTTACATGGTAGTTAATCTGCTGTAGATGGAAGACATAGAAAATGTTACTCTAACCATTTCTTACTTGCTTTTACAAAGAGCACTGTTGCAAAGTCCAGTCAGGCTCTGGATGAACAGAAACTGTTTGGAAACAGCTGGCTGTGAGTGAGCCAAATCAAATCTGGACACTCTGGGCTTGACTGTATGACGTGACTCTGTTTTCACTGAAAGCTCACCGGGATGTTGTGTCAGACAAATGTGCTCCTAGAGTACAGGTGGCAGGAAAATCTTGGCCATATGGAGAAGTATTGCTGTTTCTGTTACTGCCAAAGCTGTACTAGATGTCCCACAAAACAGAAAGAGGATTTGCTGCAGTTTAAAGGGCTTGTTAACACTGTTGGACTTAACATAATGAAAGCAAAAAATGTTTTCCTTCATTAGAAAGAGTAGAAACAGAGTGGTGTTAGGAGAATGGTGGACAATATTAAGTGAATGGTGCAGTTACATAAAGAAGGAACTATAGGAAGATCTTATCAGTATTGCAACCAAGATAAAGTAAGTACTTGCTACTGAACCTCTGTCCCCTCTATCTTCTCTGAGCACATGACCATCAAGATCAGGCCTATTGTCACTCTTACCACAAGTTATGTGATTCTCTCACTTTTGAACTAGGCTCTGGCCTTTGATGCCCTTTGTGACACACACAGTTATGCAGTAACTGACTGAATTTGTATCTGCAGGCACAGCAGTGAAGACAGTGACCTGCCAGCTTTTCAATTCCACCCCTGATCAAAGAGGGATTTATTTCCTGATTGGAGTGTAAAATTTAGAGAAAATGGAGTTTAAGGCTTCAGATAGTTGCTGGACATCATCCTGATGCTCGCACACCAAAGATAGCCCAGATAGACAGACCCACCCTAGACATCCCTCATGCAGCACCATTGCACAGCAGTTTACTTTCATCAAAGGGAAAAAGTCAATCTTTAGATCTTTCAGAATATGTGGCAAGACTTTTCTTCTCAGACAAAGCTGTCCAGGAAGCTGAAAGGGAGGTGGGATAGACCTGCTGTGATTCTGCCATTTTCTCATGACCATCCCTAAAGGTGCCCTGGGAGGAGGTGGCTTGCTAGGAGCAGGTGAGAACACCTCACAGCCTCTCCATGTGGGTGTGATGAGTTTTCAGATTGACAGATGTAACCACCTCATTGCTGCTTAGACCCCAGACTCTGTGTGTTGGCTTAGCCACAGTGAGCTTCAGTTCTTCCAAAGAAATGTGTTTACCAATGCTATGACTAAACTGCTGGTGAGATATGTTGGCACATATACAAATTTTGTGAGCTTTGGTATTAGTTGCAGCTGTGGCTTCTCAAGAGGTCATCTAGACTGGGCCCATGACACCTAAACTACCCTTGAAAGACATTTATGTAGCCTGTTCCTAAGAGCAACCAGAAGTAAAGACTTCACCTTCCCTTCAGCAATTGATTTCTCTACTGGTTCCTCAAGGTATTTTAAAATGCTTAATCTAAATCCTTAAGCCAATAACAGCCACATGGAGATAATCCAAAAATAGCATTGACAGTGGGTGTTACTACTAGATCCAAGAACTAAAACTCTAGATTATCTGTACACAACTGTTTGGTGGTCACACCACACGGGGCTGGTACCAGGAGACTGCAAACAGCAACTTGCAGGCAAAATTATGCCATGGCTTTCCAGCTTTCTGTTACTCCTGTGTGTGTCCAGAAGCTTGGGTAAGATCACAGACAGAAAAAGTTACTTCCTCACAGCAGTCCACACAGGGAGTTTTGGATTTTGTTTCAGTCCAAGGCAATGATAGAGGCATCCTATGAGCCCCGCACCAAACAGCAGAGGGTAAAGACTTTGTTTGCCAGGAAATCTAGCTTCTCTGAGGGGCAGAATTGTCCTGTGCTGGGAATATTGCTTCTGGTGTTGAATTAGTTCACTTAGAGCTCACTAGAATGTCTCCACAAGACACTGTGTAGGACCATGTGGATGGAGATGTTTAACAATGTCAATGTTTTCTGAATCAGCAACCAACCTAGTGGTTTAATCCGAGGAACTTTATTTCCTTGCTACACATAAACACAACTCAAATCTAGTTAGAATTAACTATGTGACGTATGAGCTCTTTTCTTCACCTCCATGACATTTTCCTGTATTTCCCATAGAGCAGCTCAAGTGTGGTTCCTCTCCCTGGGCATTTTTAGGCTGGCAGTCATGCAAAAGACTTTCATGTGCTTTGCAAAACTTCCCTCTTCCCTCTAGTTGGGAATATGAGGAAAACAGACTGTCTCACAATAGACTTCTACTTCCCATTCTGACCAAAACCACCATGTGTTGGGAAGATGGAATTTCTCCTGCTCACCTTAAGAACAGCTTTCTGAGAGCTCTACTTCAACAGTGATTTGGATTCAGCTTGGCTGAAGCACAGCACAGGGACAATATTTAATTCTTTCTTTCTATTTCCTCTAGCCTTGATTCACTGCAGTGTAATTTTGGAAGCTTAATCTAGTTTCATCAGCCATGACTGGAGCTAGAAAACAGGGCAAGTTATTAGAAGATACAGCAGGGAGATAACTAAAGGAAGTTTCATTTGGCACAAATTATCAGGAAATCCTCCCAGAATCAAGCCATCAAGGAAATGATAGAAGTACATGATTTCACTAAAAATGAACACACGCATATACCACAACACAAGCAAACACAAACACACAGCCCCTTTCCATCTTTTGAAAGTCAGTTCGCTTTTCTTTCTGGGGCTACTACAAATATTTTAACGTGTCCTGGCTTGAGCCCAATCCTCTGCAATTGCCGGCAGCCTTTTTATATCATCCCTGTCAGAAGTTTCACTGTCAAAGTTGTTTGTGTTTTGATTGTTATTATGCTCTAATCCAAGCCTGACCCTCCAGAGCAGTTCAGGGTCTGCACCCAGGTCTGAGCATAGCAACTGGCACATCTGCCCCCAGTGGGTTCTTATTATTTATTGCTTGTGCTGTGGGAGTCCCCAGCAGCTGCCTTTCTGAGGAGGGCTGTGATCCTGGGGAGCAGTTTGTGCTGCCAGCAGCTTGCACAGCCAAAGCAAAGGCAACCCACACCTAGGGACCAACAGGAGCCGCACTCAGGGAAGTTGAAGCATACAGTGTCAATTACCAGTAATAAGTTTGCAATATGATTGCCCATGGGCATTGAAACTGCTTAATGTTTTTCTACCCTTAGAGGGCTGAGTGCCCCGAGCCATCCCCATAGAAGCCAAGGTCATCCTGCAAGAGGTGCACTGTGGGGATCGGGCCCAACAGGCTCTGACTCCACTTCCAGTTTGTGGTTTAATAAGGTATAATTTCTGGCACACCTCAGTGCATCTAACTGTTGTCACTATTAGAGCACAAGGACAAATTACTGACAAAGAGGGCTGAATAAAAATGCACTCAGGTGCAGTAGCTGTGGCAATATTTCAAACAGCTTCCTATTGTACTTCTTCAAGAGAGATGCAAGCACTTGTGCTTTATAATTGTGCAACCATATCACTGAATATGGATAGCGCTTACAAGTGCTGTGTAACGTGTTGACAACTCTGCACACATAAATATGTATAGTTTTTCAGGCACCACCCAGGGTTAGAGAAAGAGAAAAGTGGAATTTTTATTTTAATTTCTTTTGCAATGTTTGAGCAAAGTGCTAAAGATTTACAAAGAGAAGTAGAAGTCCTAATGACTTAACCAGCAATTCAAGACAAAGCACCTCAGATCTCTAAGTTCAGCTCCCTAAAACATTCCTATCCTATCCATTGCTCAGATCCCATCAATTATTCCTTGGTTGTGGTGTTGTTGTTTTGGTTTGTTTGGGTGTTTTGTTTTGTTTTTAATAGCTGTTAGCTCTTGAACTCCCTGGTTTGTTCTCTATCTTTTTTGGGTGACTTTTCAAAATTCACATAATTCCAAAGTAAAATCTTTGACCATCCTTTAAACCAAGATTCCTCTTTCTTTCTGACATCAAGACTTCTCTCTTTGATAACTTCAAATATCTCTCCCTCTTTGCAGTGAGTACTTAATTCTTACCAATGGTTTTGCTTTTCTATCAAAAATATAGTAGCACCCTGAATGTTGTTTATCTGCTTTGGCCATTGGTCGCTTTTTTTTCCTTTTTTGGTTTTAAATTTTCAACTAAATTGATACAAACAACACCACTATTTGTTCAACAATGTTGTGGGGAGGGGTTTTTTATTTCTTAATTATGTAAAAATACACTTGTTTTTTTAAACTCAATTAAAGCTTCCTTTATGTGTTAGCAGAGCTGCATAATGGAGGTTTTCATCCTGTGTACTGCTTTCTCTGACTGTGAGACAAATAAAGCCAAGCTTTTGCATTTCATAACCTTGAAGTTCTCTGAGTAGTTTCACCTCCAGGGCTGGGTAATGAATGTTTTCAAGCAGCTTAGAGAGAAAAATGGGGAGGGGGATGAGATGGAGGAGAGGATGGCTGTAAACAAGAATATGATTTCAGATTTTCATGATTTAGACTAAACTGAATAGCAGCAGCAGCCAAAGTAGACAGACTGTATATATATGATGCAATAGTTTTATATTTTAAAATATATATTATATTAGACTTTCAACTTGAAAGGGCTAATGCATTTCTCATAACATCTCACATTTTCTTAGTGCTTTTCACCCCATATCAGTATGAATGATATTTCAGTACTGACAGACTGAAGGGAATACACATAGTCCATGTTATCCATTGCTGGGGCATGGATGCAAGATGGGGTATCATGGCAACTGTTCTAATAGTTCTCTGCATTCCTTTGTCTATGACTTCCAAACACAAGCCTACTCTTCAAAAAACTTGAGAAGAAATTGTGGACTCTAGTAGGACAAACTATTCATTACTTGATGCATTTTCATATATACACAATGGAAATCATTTGGACAGTGAAATGTACCCTGGAAAAGATGGTAATCTGAGGCTTACAAGAATAGACCTGGGAGAGAGTTTTACTGGAAGAGCAAATGCTGGAGGTAGTGACCTATGAGTGGTGGTGAGCTATGCAGCTCACAGGGCAGGATCACAGGGCAGGAAGAATGTGATTGCTCATATTAAATCATCACTGTCCCCTTAACACATCCAGTGCTCTTTTATTACCACAAGTGGCCCAAACCCCCTTTGTTTTCCAAATATTCTAACTATGGGATCCTCTAGTAGTAGACTGACTTTTCATACTGCCCTGACTCACCTTTTTATCAGTAGCAAGCCCCCCAAAAATAGGTTTTATCACATTTAGAATTACCAGTACTGCTTTGTCTACTAGGTAAGTTTACCTTAAAGGCTGTTCCTCCAACAGCTGACCTTGTCTGACCTTGCTTAGCTCATGCTAACTGTAGAATTGTACAAAAGTGCACATATAAGTCAATAGGACACAGCTTTTCAGAGAGAAAAAAAAAAAAAGAGTTATTTATGCTTTCTATGCAAAATCTCCAGTCCAGACATGCAGAGAGCTCCTGATTTGATAAGTGACTTACTTCTGAGTTTGTGGAAGAAAGGCTGTGGATTAGGAAAACAAAAAAATAATCAGACTTCCTTATATAGGGATGCCAGGATGTTCTTTAAATGTACTATATGTTAGGTGCTGCATGGAATGGACAAAATGTAGATGTTCCTGGTGACAGAACAGCAATGAGGTACTACTTCCATGGCTGGAAACCTCTTCTTGACACTTCTCATTTGAAATAATTCCTACATATTCCAAACCGATGAGCAGCCAGTGTGTGCTTGCAGCCCAGAAGGCCAATTGCATCCTGGGCTGCATCAAAAGAATTGTGGCCAGCAG
>JANIJG010019327.1:143677-158175 GCA_024611175.1 Megaceryle torquata
TGGAGTGAAAGGATGAGGGGTAATGGTTTTAAATTAGAAAGGAGTGGATTTAGATTAGAAATAAGGAGGAAGTTCTTCACCACGAGAGTGGTGGAGCAGTGGAACAGGTTGACCAGGGAGGTGGTTGAGGCCCCATTCCTGGAAACATTCAAGGTGGGGCTTGACAGAACTCTGAGAAACCTGCTCTAGTTGAAGATGTCTCTGCTCTCAGCAGGGGAGTTGGACTAGATGACCTCTAGAGTTCCCTTCCAACCCAGACATTTCTATGTTTCTATGTTAATGATCATCTTCATATACTGAAGTTGGTGGAGGGCAGTTGTATATTATGAACCCATTTCACAACCCAGGATGGACTTGGCAGCCTGCTGCCCCATGCCCAGACCACTC
Organism: Megaceryle torquata; assembly: GCA_024611175.1. Classification (NCBI taxonomy): domain Eukaryota; kingdom Metazoa; phylum Chordata; class Aves; order Coraciiformes; family Cerylidae; genus Megaceryle; species Megaceryle torquata. Next base: position 144,065 of record JANIJG010019327.1, read on the forward strand.
CTCATCCACAGGCTACTCTGGCTGGTCCCCATTCCTTCTAGTGCAGTGGGGCTCTCTCTACTGCCCTGGTCCCAGCTGAGCACAGCCCAGCAGGGAGGCTCTTGGCTATGAGAAGCTCAGGTTGGTCTGTCACAAACCTACATCTCTAGGACCAACTCTCTAACATAGCTGGGTTGAGAGCAAGTCAGAGAGGGAAATGACAAATACAGTGCTAATGACATATTCTTCCTATAGTAATCCCAGAAAATCTACACTGAAGCCAATGTCCAGCATCTGTAGACTGAAGCAAGAAGAAGAAAAAAGGTAAGTACCTTTATTAACCCACACTTCTGTGAAATGCTGTGATACTGCACTCATGACCTAAGAATTAAGACCAGGTAAATAGGTACCTGACCTTGAATAATGGGGATTATGTGTGACATGTTAAGTGTTGAGCACAGTGGTACCCCTGCAACAGTAAGGGTAGGAAGGATGATTATTTTCTTCAAACCATTTAATCTGTATTTAGTGAACAATGATTATAAAGGCTACCCATTCAGTAACGAGATTCAGACTCCCTTAGTTAATTGATACATGGCAGATAACATTGAAAGAGATCTTCTTTGGTTCAATGGCACTTTTCTACCATAGTTATACTAAGTTAAATAAAGTTTTCTTATGCTAAAAAAAAAAAATAAATCTGTTTGTCTGAATTTGCCTGTAAATTTTCAAAGGGAGGAGAAACTTGGCTTCTGGAGTTCATTGGAAGTGATGGAGATTTTTAAGAAATATTCTTGTAAACCTTTATATCATGACCTACTGTGATGATGTAGTATCAAGGTGCTTCCCTGGTAGAAAACCATACGATCTTGCTTTATTTTAGCTCTAGGATGAAGTTCATTAGGAAGACTGAATTCTCAGACTATATAAGAACCCAGAGCATGTAGCAGGAATGAAAACCAGAAGGCAAGAATAACAGAATAGTCCTTATGTAACCTTACTTACTCGCAGGCTGAATTTTGTTATGCTTGCTTTTCCTCTCCTTGCACATATGAAAGATGAATTTAACATGCACAAAAGCAAAGGTAATTAAGAATACTCCATGCTGGTGTCTAGTATTCATGTGCAGATGACTACTGTTAGATGTAGAGACAATATTAATATTGGTTTAATTATAATTTAAAAAGTCCAACTTCACTCACTCACCCTCCTTTATCCTGTGTCTGCAGTACAGAGGCTGTGGTTCATCAAATGATCCTCCACTCTCTGAAGGAAAGCTATGAATTTACTGGGGTATTGAAGGGGTACCAAAGGTGTTTTCTTGACATAATTGTAAAACTATGATCCAATTTATCTAACCATCAGGTTTTTGAAACTGTCTTGTTTTGTTCATATGATGCAATGATTGCCCAGAGAAGCTGCCTGCCCTGACTAGGCTGTATCCTGGAACCTCAGAGCAGTGGTGTGCCTAGTCCCAGCAGCTGATGTGATGCTGGACACCGAGACTGAGTACAAAGAGCAACCCCATTGCTGTGCCCGTTGCTAGTGTCCTGGCATGAAATGGGAGGAAGGAATAGCCACTGTGTAATGGAGCAGGATGAGAGCTTCAGCTGTCTGGGAAGCAGAGGAGCAAAGCCTGAGTATCAGAGAGCAGGCTTGGGACAAAATAGAAGAGAAGGGCCCACAAGTGAGTCTGCATCCAAAAGCATATATATACTCCCATAAAAATCTGAAGGAAGATCAAGGCACTACAGTCTTAGCCTTCCTCTAGCAAATACCTGTGAAGCTCACTGGCACCCTTATATGCCTGTTGTCTGTTCCATGCCTACTGGTCCCAGACACCCCACTAGCTCCAGGGGCTTTCTTAATAGGGTGCATTAATTCACTTGTCCCTTCCTCACCTCTCCTCTCTAAAAAACTGCACACTGAAAATAAATTAAATTAAAAGGAACATGAAGATTAAGAAAAATCAGTTACTCTGAATTAGCAAATATAGTTCTGAAGGTTGTTAAACCTTTGATCAGCCTCTTTCAGTGCATGCTTTCCAATGCTGTTTTCACTTATGTCATAACAAGGAATCTCAAACTGCCACCTTAGCAGGAGAAAAGGGCTTACTGGAGCCACAGTCATCTTTACATTCTTGCTGACAGTGAAACATTGGATTCAGCCAGATGAAATCCTTAAGTTCTTTAAAAAGAACCTTTCTTGTGCTTCAAACAAGGGAAAAAATGTCAGGTTGTTGTAGTTTCAGGAACAACATTTTAATAGGGAGAAGTGCATCAAATTTGTCTAAAATCCCTCTGACCTGGTCCTTAGTCCTTCCCAGGAAATAAAATTGTATATAATCCTCTGCTTCCCACCCTGAGGTTTAAAATTGTTCAGTTAACATTTTTAGCATGAATTTTTAATTCCTTCCTGTTTCCAGCAAAGCAGGCAAAATTAATGAAGTTCTCCATGTCCCATGGAAAAAGCTGACAGAGATTAAGTCTTGTTTCTCATATTGTCTGGAATTACAGAAATGACCGAGGGTGCTTGGTAAGTTCACAGCCCAATGTGCTGAATGCTATGAAGACACAGCAGAGACTGCCCCTTGCTAAGGAGCACTCATCTTCTCCACCTTATGAGCTGTGACTTCCTTACTCACAAGCTACTATAGAAGGACTTCTAATAAAAATAATACATACTCTGAAACTGATGTAATCAGCAGAAAATAATTTGAGCGTTAATGCATGAGATGCGTATGTTCATCTCTATTATCTCTTTTCAGCCATCCCATTTTGCTGAGATCTTACTGGCCCATACTTTCTCTTACAGAATGGGAAGATCATCAGGGATGTATTGTTGTGATCAAAATAGTCTTTATCACAAAACATACATACCACCTAGGCAGTTATACTGAAGAACATAAAATCTGGATGTTGTCCTCTACCTGCTTCCTCAGCACCTGCATTGTTTACACCCACATTCTGTCTATGACAAAATCCCTTCCAGACTGTGGGAATTCATGCAAGTCACCATCACTACAAAGGAAAGATCAGGCTCACTTTTTGTGATGTTGGTTGAATGACAGATCCAACCACACTAATGTCACTATCCTTATGCCAAAGAAAAAACCTGTGCTGCTGAAAGTCAAATCCTTCTGGGATACTGATCTTCATTTTTCAGAGGACATGTTATTGTAGTTGCAGAAATAAAGTCAAAAACAACCTGTTCAGTTTGGTCATGTGAAAAGCTGGCTTTATATAAAAGCTATGGACAGAATAAAATACAACAATTGAAAATAAAGATCCTGTTTTTAATATAAATGTATAAACATCTCTTCCACAAGGAGGAGATGCACAGCATCAGCCTTTCATGTAAAAATCACCACACCAGACATTTTGTGTGAACTGTCCAATGTGTCGCTCTCACATTCCTCACACAATCATAAAGCCTATTACCTCCCCAAGGCCATAATCAGGATGCTGCTGGACAGAATATCCTGAACAATGAAATGAAAACCCTACAGTAAAAAACAATGCTAAGGGTGGGGATTCATGTCAATAAATCTGGGGCAAAGTCATTCAATCTGTGGTTGCAATTATTCTCTGAAAAAGTAGTACAACCTCAGCCATTCAGAGGGAAAGTCTTACAGACCTCTAGCACTGCTATTAAAATACCCAAAGAGCATTGCCCCAAGAGATAAAAATATCTACTTGTGCAAAAAACAGGTTACCCTATTACTGTAGATTGATTATATAAAAGCAGATATCACCACTGCCAGCTAAATGCAGAAATAATACTCAGTCCCTGAAAGAAAAGGAGTCTCTTTGTTCGGTTTAACATGCTACTCAGAGAGTTATTTTCTAACGATGCTGAATAAGTTGAGAACACAAATCTCACTTAATTTGTGGCTAGAGGTAAACCTAATCTGGGTTTTACAGCCTGAGTCAATATTCTTCCTCTGTCTTCCTCATGCTTCCTAAATCAGCAAAGACAGAGACTATCAAGAACATATGGGATGCCAACCAGGACATAATCAGCAAAACATGGGACATTCTGAGCATACAAGGCAGATGATCACTCAGAAAGATGTTGATGTCCTTATGCCTATTCATTTATCTACTTGAATCAAAGGAATGAAGGAGGAGGGGGAATGAGTATTAGGAAGGGGGGAGGGAGTCTAGGCATGATTAACAATAGGTGCGAGACAGGAAGAACTAGATTAAACTGATCATATGCAAATGATAGGAGTCTGATTGCATCAAACCATGCACAGTTTAATGAGTATGGTAAGATGCCTTTATCTCTGCTTGGATGTGTTCCGAAAAGAAGGACTGCTCCAAGATAAAACACAGTTTAATAAGAAGGTTTTTCATTATGAGGTCGATCTGCATTTGCATTTCTCTCTCTGAGCCACAGAGTTTTCCTCAATCTCCGTTCCTTTTCAAGAGATTAGTCAGTGAGCATTTATGTATTGTTGACACACACCTTAGGGCACTACGTACTTAACATACGTGTGAATTTCATCCTGGTCCTTCGTGACCTGGATTACATATTTCAAAATGAAGACTAAGTGGAAAACTCTTATTTTTCTACTTATCTACTGAGCACTCTGTGCCCTTCTGTTATTTTGAAGCTTTGTAAAACCTTTTCTGTATTCATACACTGATACAGAGACAGAACTTAGCTTGGGTACTTAAAGCATCATGGGCCAGACTCAGAACTGCATCTGCTGTGAGATGGTGATAACTCCAGCTTCTGTGGAGTTAATCTGATTTTATGCTACTGTACTGGAGGTCTAGCCCTATATTTCAAAAGACTGTGTTGGTTTCTTCCAAGTGGCTGCCTTTGTATATTGAACAAGGTAGCTAAGTGCTGCCTCAGCTTCACCTGTTTCAGGCTCTGCTTACTGTTACAGGTGAAAGTGAAATAAAATAGAGGCAACCTTTTCCTCCTTGTGCAAGCAAGACAGTGGGAAAGCTCCAAGGTTCTTAGGAAGATCATAGAAAAGGCAGCTGACCAATGCATTGGCCTCTGCTCAGACTCCAGCAGCCCTGTAGCATTGTAAGCACTAGTCTTTTCATCCAGCTGTGATTAAAGCTGTGGTTAGCAAAAGCATCAAATCAGACCAAGCTGGGAGTACCTTATTTTTACTCCAAGGCATAGCAAGTTGTGCAAGTCGCTCCATCTTGAAAAGATTTTACTTGGCTGGCACATTTTTAGAGACCATCTATGGATACCGAGTTCTTCCTCATTCAGAGAAAAAATTTCACTTTTAAGTGCTGTGTTCTTCTCTGAAGCCTATGTGCACACTAACATCTGTATTCACACACTACATATTTACACAAGTAATCATCTTGTTGAAGACAGAAAGTATTTCACTCTCAATGTTCTGATGCTGAATACCAACTCTCCAGCTAATGGAGGCAAATAAATGCCAATGGCCATCCAAATGCTTTCATGAAGAACAAATCCCTTTTCACAGGACCTATAATTCAACAAGGATCTGTTGAACCATGCTGCTTAACAACCTGCCTCCTCCACCTCAGCTTCAACTGATCACCTTCATCCTTATATCATGAACATAAGATATTTTTATAGAAACAAGGCACTTGAACAAAAACATTTCCATTGGTTCCAGCAGAAATAATCACAGGCCTAAGTGCCTTGCATATTGGGAATCCAAACCTGTTATTGCATATTCCATCATTATTTACATTATTTCCACTGCTTCATGTCCTTTGGAATTTCTGGGTTTACATTCCTTTGAACACAATGTATGCTTACATCATATCTTTCAATTACTTTGATTTGAGTTTCACTTTAGTATCTTTTAGCTTTCATGACTCTATACTGAGGTGTCTGAAGCTTCTTTGCATTTCATAATTAATTCTGGCTCAGCAGCTACAATGTCCTTTCTTATCTCAGTTTGCAGTATTTACCCTTTATGTGTTCCTTGACACTTAATGTTACAGCCAAACAATCTCTCCTCATAGACCAAGGGTCCCACAAAAATAGAATGCTGGAGCTTCTTAATCCAGTCATAAAGCACAGTTGTACCATAAATTAGAAGATTTCTACTTCTCTCTTAGCTTACTGTTCATTATTCATTATGGTACCACAATGGTGACGGTTCAGGAGCAGTCAGGGTAACAGAACAACTTAGTTACTGGTGACAGTGAGCTTATGTCCTCCTGTGCCTGGTAAGAGGGTACACTCTCAGAGTTAGGTGTAAATGAGGCAGGTTGGAAGCAAGCACACACCTCCTTTCCTTTTGGCATGGTCTATCACCCAGTAGAGTCATAGAGTCATTTAGGTTGGAAAAGACTGTTAAGATCATTGAGTGCAACCATTAACCTAATACTGCCAAGTTCACCACTAAACCATGTCCCTAAGTGGCATGTTTACACATCTTTCAAATACCTTCAGTGGTAACTCAACCATTTCTCTAGCTGGCCTGTTCCAATGCTTGACAACCCTTTTGGTGAAGAAATTTTTCCTAACATCAAACCTAAATCACAACTAGTGCAACTTCGGGCCATTTCCTCTTGCCCTATCTCTTGTTACTTGGGAATATAGACTCTCTACAAAAGGTAGTTGTAGAGTGCAATAAGGTCTCCCCTGAGCCTCCTTTTCTCCAGACTAAACAACCCAATAGGGATAGATGCTAAACAAATACAGAACAAAAAGATGGCGGTAGTCCCAAAGAGCCTGTCCTTGAAGTAAAAGTCACAGTGATAGATGAGAGATGCAGGGGGATAATGGGGGAACATTCATGGAGTTTAACTTTAGAGAAGTGTCAGTGTAGTAGGTACAACTGCACTGACAGAGCTTGCAGTCAGGCTCCTGTGAGGACAGTTCAGAGAACTCCTAATCATCCGTCAAAAGATCCCGTCTCTTGCTATGGATTAAACAGAGAAATCAGATTTCTAACATGGTGATTTTAATTTCGATCTTAAAATTAAGCAATGTGAATGTTGTCTCTCCTCCATTCCCATCTCCAGTGAAGATGGGCATGAGTCTTCAACTATTACTGAAAAAGGGCTGCCAAGCTTCATTTGAAGGGAAGCATTTTTAAGGTAACGTTTGAAGACAGAGAAGAATGAAGCTTTGTGACTGTGACAGGGAGCAAAATTGTAATCACAGAGATAGGTGTTCAGAAGTGTAGTGAGTGGCTAATGGAGGCTGGCACTACCACAGCTGAGAGAGGATATGGAAGAGATTGTCCCTGTACCTCAGACATAGTTCCAACCTCCTTTGATAAAGTGTTGTCAGATATCTCTTCGAAATCTCTGCTCTTCTTAGCTTTAATCTGACTTGGTATAAACACATCAGTTTACACTGGTATGCTTTCTCAGGTGTCCATTGGTGGTAACAAATACATCATATTGTAGTGAAAAACTTGAGATGAAATCCTAACCACTTTATAAGTCTCTAGTTCACCTTTGGTTACAATGACATCAAGGTCCAATAATTCAGTTTTAAATATTTTCACCTTGTCACCAACCTTTCACCTAGGTGGGCAGAGACCACCACTTCCAGAGGTGGTCTGTCATTTCCCTTCCCTCACAGGTTTCTATTTGATTTCAGTCAGGTAACATGTCTGTTAAACTCCCTGCAGTCCTTTCAGTTTTCCAGGTTACATTTTCCCATTATAAACAGAGGCACTTCCATTTGCTATCACTCCAGAGCTGGCATCATTAGAGTATTTAAAACCTTGGTAACTTTTTGAGGGTCAGTTGTGGAATAGATCTGATGACTATGGTCTGGGATGAGTGAGGACTCTGTCCATGAATTAATGGGCAAAGCCATCACAAACTAATATCATCAGAGTTTCACTTCTACCTCGTATGCATAATTTTATTCTGACATCTTAGTCCCATGTTGTAATTTTTACTTTTGCCCCTAGGGTCAACACCAGAATCTGTAAAGTTGAGAGCGGGTATTTATGTAGGTTTTGAGACATACCTAAATGATGCTTCATCTCAATGCCATTATCACAGCATAGCTGTCTCTTTCTTCTTTCCAATTCTCTTTCATTCATAAGGCTGAAAGACCTTTTAATCTTTATTCAATTGCCTCTGCAAGGTCTAAATCACCTTGATATTTGGCAACATTGATTCTGTCTTTCCCTTTTTGATTGCTCAATCATAGGAAATTTCCTGTATAATAAAATTTATGTCCATATGTGAAAATGTGGTCATAAGGCCTCTTTCAGCACCTTTGCTCTATTTATCATATTTAATTTCTAGGGGATTTATATTAGTCCAAATGTGTTCTTTAGAGGTCCGATCCAATTTCTGTTTAAGTCAATGGCACTTTCATGATAGATCTTAATGGTAGTGGGATTTAGCCTAAAGCCTGGTGTATTTAAAATGGTTTTAATCTGAAGGGCCTGTAATAAAACCAATGACTTTGATCTTCTTTTCCGGGAGTGCAACTGAGTCAGATACTTTAATTTTTCTTTTTTAACCTCAAGTAACTGCATGTTAGGTGGGTGACTATGAAGACAGTTCTCTGCTGCACAAGTTGTCCTTTGTGTTTAGAATAGTAGATTGGATTTTGGACTAAGAACGAAGTTATTTTCATAAGAGACAAAACTGGAGACATGTAACATAGGAACCTAACTATTAAAAAAAAAAAAATCTATTTCTATTAAGGCCTAACAATCATGTGTGTGTCTATATATGTATATAGATAAAGGGGCTGTATTAATTAATTAAGTTTAATGATTTTTTCTAACAGGACAATAAAACAGCACTTACTCTCTTCATCCTTACTGAACTCTTTTTTTGGGCTGAGTCTTGATGTATTCCACAAACTGGGTTTCTCAAAGAGCATTTGTGATTTTTTTTTTTTCCCCTGACATCCTCCTCTATCCAGTAATTGAATGTAGATCACCAAAGATCTACCAAGTGGTAATAACTTCCAGATGCTGTCAACATTGGCTTGATATGAACTGGTGAACTAGAGATGAGGGAATAACCTACTAACCATTCTTTTGAGACAGTGACAATTTAACAGAACAGCCAGAAAGCTCATCTATTACAATCACAAATCAGGTGGCAAACAACATCATTGTTTTAATCTTAATCTGCCTTTGCTTTTCCCCTCGTTTTCCCATTCCCCTCTGCCCCTAACACATACAAACACAGAGACTTTCTCTTTTTATAAATACAATGGATGTTGTTGTCAGTTCAGATAAGAGCAAATGCCAGATAGGATGGCAATATTTTCAGTCCTGGCAAATACAATCATAAGTTCAGTTTATTAATATTGCAACAGTTGCACTAAATGAGATCACTTGGATAACAAAACATTTATCAACAAAACGCTGCCACCTACTGAAGTTTTGCAAACAGCCCAGATGATTGGATAAGATCACAAATTCACGCTGTCACAAGCTTATGGTCTTTGCTGAAATCGTTCTGAGGTAGGAAAAAAAAGCAAGAATGATAACCAGCAGAACAAGACAAGACATCTCTTTCATGCAGTCTGTTCAGCAAGTGTCAGGGTAAATCCTGGAGAGCAACCTCCAAAGAGGAAAGGAGGTTTGGCTCTTTGTGCTCAGTATGTTGTGGAGTTTTCAAGCACAGTGGCTAGGGAACTCTTCCTGACAACAGCTTTATCTTGCAGCAGCCCATTATAAACTTCTATTTTTCTTGTGCTCATCTTCAAAGCTTATATTCAGTCTACAGTAAACTGATGTTAAACTTGACAGTTTTTTGGTTGCATCACTTCAGGTTATAAAGATTTTATAAATAAATACAAAAGAAGTCCAAGTGATTACAACAAATCTTGTAAATTTTCTGTTGCAAGATCTCAACCAATTTAAGATGTTGATTATTTCAGTATAGATCCACCAGGCACACCCATGAAACAAGGCTAAGTCCTGTATGCACAGGAAAAGCTTTACCTACCTATGCTTCATTGCTTTGGTGTGGATCAACAAATGATGAGATATACAAGGTCTGACAAGCTTTTGGATGGGAATTGTTGTGCCCATGTGGATTTAATTTCCTAGACTCTTGGGAGAACTGCTTTGGGGGTTTAGCTGTTAATTATTGGCACAAATGTTTAAATGAAATACAAACAAAATTATCCATGGTGCAACTATTTTTTTACCTTATGAGTAGAAAGGAGTATTCACATTAAACAAGAAAAGCCAACTCATGAGTTGAGACAGAATAGTTTATTAACTGACAGTCTCATTGCAATTATTTCATGCAATGGGTGATCCATCTTGCAACACTTTAGTTTCTTGTTTGTGATAATCACAAATTAATACTTACCCCTGGAATATCCTTGGATGCTAAAATCATAGACAACTCACAGGATATGAAAAAGTCAGTGCTTTTTAAGACTGGCGTACAACAGAGCATTTAAATGTGCATAAATTTAATCACGGGAGTAATTCCATCGAAATAAACAGGACTACTCAAACATTTCTGATTTTGCATGTGTTTCTGTGCTCTGCTAGCTTAGGGGCTAAGAATGGATATGCTTATTTAATACAGTGTTTATCTACTAAGCTTACATTCAGCATTACTGATTCCTTCCCTTTCATCAGACAGAGACAAGGAGTTCTCCATTTTTCTAGCCTGCTTCTGGGCCAGTTTCAAACTTTGTTGTGCCTTCCTATGCATTTGCATTTTATATCTGATGTAGAAAATATCAACTATGAAACCAAACCCTGAGTCCTGAGGGACTAAAGCAGACAAATTGAAAGGAAACACTCAGAGGTTTGACTGGATTAGGGACATGACAGATATTAGGCCAGGGCTGGCTCTTCCTGACCTAATTTTGGACCTTTTTGCACTGGGAAGCAGGATCTCCATTCTTCTTTGGATTTAGCTGTTTGCAATTACCCTTGGGTTCTCCTTCATGACTGTGGCCACACATATTGACAAACAAACCCTGGCCTAATTCTCTTTTCCTAATACTGGAACTGTTCTTACTGATGTGATGTCATGTGTATTTAGTGTGGGACGTGAATATACGCTAACTACTGTACTGGGAAACTCCAACGAGTGACAAGACAGACACAGAGTATTTAACTTGAGTTGGCCATTGTGGTTAACTCTTTTTGCAGTAAAATATACAATGTTTTTTAGTCCTCAGTAGGTTTTTAAACCTAGATTGTTTATGATGGGTTATCTATACTGCTATACTGCTACATCTATTCAGTGCCAGCCCCACATCCTTGCTTGCTATGCAAGCAGAGGAAAACCCTAAATACCCACTGTGGGCCACCTGGAATTGACATTGCCAGTTATAAGCCCTGACTAGTTTAGGTAGGCTTGGGCTTTAAGCTGCACTTAGCTACAACTGTTCTTCAAGACAAAGGAACTTCAAAGGATATTGACTCCACTCAGCAACGCTGAAGCCAACACACCTGCTAGCTCCTATGGAGATGAAAGTGAGTGTTTAATGCACACCATTGCCCTAACCAGGGTGCAGGTGCAGTTTCTGGCTGGAGCTCTTCACATTGGCCTATCTGTATTTAACTTTTCCCATCAGGATTTGTGGTTATTTCTAAGCTCATAGCTCCTGGCCTGCCTCTCAGTGACACTGTTCCTCTAACAGCATCTGCAGGCTTCTTCTTCCCCTGACACCATGATGGCAGTTATGGGATTTCCAGCATCAGGCTGACAGGGCAGGCTGCCCTAACCAATGTTTTCAAGCTCAAGGTCAGTGTAAACAATGCATGCTGAGATTTACCTTCACTAGCTGATCTAATAAAATAAGATTCCTGTCTACTGAGGCAACTTACTAACCTTAGCTTAAATCTTTCACCTTTTTAAACTTGCATTCTAGAACAAAGGTCTAAGAGACTGTGGACAGGTTGCCTCTTAGAAGGTCTCTGGGCTAATATGGAGCAGGATTCAAATACAGACAAAGCAAAAAGGGCAACAAACATGGGCAATGGCCAATGTACATAGGCCAGGGTGTTGCTTCAGGTGAGTGAAAGACCTAGTGGAGGGAAGGAGAAGAAGTGAAGGGGCTTTTGGGGACCTGGTGTTTTCTTAGGTTGCTTCAGCTCTGCCAGAGTTCTCATCTTCCCTCAGCCATTCACCTGGGGAAGGGGTGGGTGACTTCTTGCATGGGAGGATCTGATGCTGGCTAGATAGAAAAGGCTGCAAATCCCCAGCTCCCTATGTCTTCTTGGTGGACCTGTGATCTCACAGGGATCTGGTGGGTTTTCTGGTTAAAGGTGGAGGACATTTTTATTTTTTGATGGCTATCCCTTGCTGTATCATGCCTGTTGATGAGTATTATACCTTGCTGTGCACATTAGTGAACTGCTGTGAGAAGGCACTCCTACTGTGATAGAAAATGTCCCAGAGAAGAGCCAAGAGAGTAAAGATTTCTGGAAAGAATCTGTTTGTCAAGCTAGGAAAATAAGTCACTGATTTAAGGCCAAAGTCCCACTGCAAGCTGCTGAGTGCTTGCTTACCCAGCCCAGGGCAGAACTATGTGAGATGCTTCCAGGAGCAAGGCAGCTGTGAAGCTGAGGCTTTCTAGCTGGGCTGCTCAGCCCTCCCATGAAATACTGCTCATGGCAACTGTGCTCCCTAATTTGTCACTCCAAGGTAATGCATTGGCCCACCCTGAGGTAAGTGTATCTACAAAAAAAACAAGAATGTTTTTAGATAGGTTTTCAAGTGCAGCGTGGAGCCAGGCAAGTTCTGCCCTTGCAGACTTGCATGTGCTGTAAGTCAGGATGGTGGGGCAGGGACATTTTTGACAAATCATTTTGTGCTGAAGTCTTAGGAGGCATCCATTAAACAAAATCTAATGTAAAAGAAGTAATTTTGAGTTTGAGTAGCAAGTTAAGAGAGTATATTTTAGGGGATTGTTTCACTCATCCTCAGTGGAAGGAGCTATTTAACATTTTAGTCCACCTAGATACAATTTTTGAAGGCACTGCATCTAGAGATTCTGTCTTGTGTTTGACTTCCTTGGATGTTTTACAAATAAAACTTTATGTATCTGTTTGATTTTCTAGTCACACTTGTTAAAATAGTTGGCCACTGTGTGATTAAACTACCAATGTTTGTTAGTTTGCATTTTTTTGATCGATAGATATTTACCAGTGAAGACCAGAGCATGACCTTGTTTATATTTATATACATGTGAATATTGTGTATATGTTTAGCAGAAGAGATCCTGAGCTTTTCCAGAGTGGAGGTAGGGCTTGTGCCGGGAAGAGCTAGGCATGAGGACCTTAGCTGATTGTGGCTGGCGGAAATAGTTCTTGGGTGTCTGTTACTGGCCTCCCGAGCAGAAGAGCTTCGAAGTGTATAACTACTAAGCAATTGGAGGTTCTCACATAATTGACAAATAGGTAAATTTGTATGAAGGGTCTGAAATCCAAGAGCACTGTGACACTGACAAGACAAGAGGAATAGCACCCAGCTGCCACGTGCCTTACTAGGGCATCATATTCTGATGGTTCCTTAGTGTCTCTATAAACTGGAAATATGGTAGCTACAGAGAAAAATATTCAAAAAACAACTACCTGAGCTAGCTAGAAGCAAAACAGAAATGACATAAGCAACACTTTGACACATGACAAAAGAGGTGGGCTCCTAAGCAGGCTAGGTGACGCGTTCCTTTTGTGTGTCTCACTGCCAGGAACTTCTCCTGGAGGTGACTACATCTTGAAAACTACTTTGATAAACCCGGACTGACTTGCTGCCTGATTTTCAGAGAAGCAGAAAAGACAAAATAGGCAGTCATTGATAGCTATGGCATTCACTGAACATGTGGATGTTCAATTCTACCCTCCACTAGTCAACATTTTCAGTTCCTGTTGCTCTGCAAAGCACCCATGAAGAATGGTATCGCTGCCTCAGCATAACAGTACAAGCCTACTTTCAGAAATATGCCTATCTTTTAAATTAGGTGGCCATGGCAGGTTTGACTTTTAAAAGACTGAGTGGAAGATCTAAAGATATAAACAAGCACAGGTATCTACAGACTTAAAAATCTTATTTCTCCTGCATCTTCATGAAACATAGGTGGGAAATGGTCCCTAAATTATCTAGATATTCTTACAAATTTCTGCAATTTTTCCTTCCTTCCTTCCTTCCTTCCTTCCTTCCTTCCTTCCTTCCTTCCTTCCTTCCTTCCTTCCTTCCTTCCTT
>JANIJG010019327.1:158682-180910 GCA_024611175.1 Megaceryle torquata
CTTCCCTCCTTCCCTCCCTCCTTTGCTTTTAAAGGCACACATAAGAACTTCCAAAATTGTCTGTAACTTCTCAGATTTAACTTTTAGAAAGCAAGAAAATCCTCTTATTGTATGGTCTATCACAGACAGATAATGTTATGATAAAGAATAAACTACATGCCATGGACATGACTTTTAACTTATCATATTATGCTTTTCAGGTCCTATAAATGCTTTTAGAATGTCTATAAATTGCCTCCAACTATAATAACTACACATACTTTTTAGCTGATGCTCTGATCATGTTACTTAAAATTCTATTTTATTTACCATCAACAAAATGAACAACATTTGTACACCTTTACTGCCCTGTGCACATTGTAATTTCTTTCTGAACAGAGAATAACAACAAACATGGATGTTGATAATCAAAAAACATTACAGGCAAGATGTATACCTCATTTCTGGAATCACATTACACCACTATAAGCTAATTTCACATTTTCCCTAGGAAGAATAGACAACATCATCCTGGTCCACACAATTGATTCAGTGTCACTCTGTAACAAAGTCATAGACATCCTTTTGCAGACTGTATCTGTTTCTGTTAATTCAGATAGTTAATCTGTAGTAGGTCAAGACTGCATTTTGCCAATAGTGTATGAAATGTCCTAACTGAAGAGTAAAGTTGCTCCCCTGTGAGTACAGAGATCCACATTTGGAAGAGAGCAGTGCAGTGTACTGGAAGGAAGGGAGGCTGGGCCCTGGCTTGCAAATTTGTGACTGTGAGGTGCTTCAGCTTTCTTAATGCCAGGAACTGACTGCCTAGGAATGGCTGAACAAAAGGTGGCCCATTTGGTTATCTGTGGGGAGGGACAGCTGTTATTTTGCACTTTTCCTCAGAAAGTGCAGCAGTGTCCATCTTGGTATTTGGGGAGGCAGGGAGCTGACTGCAAAAGCTCTGCCTGGAGTATGTCAGTGCAGCACCCCTGTCATGATATTGATTTGCACTGACCATCAAACAGACTATCCTGTGCACAGAGTGGTGCATGTACCAGTTGCGAACCCAAACCTTTCAGTTGGATTTCCCATCTCTTTTCACTACAGATGTTCCAACTTAACTATACCAACATCTATATTACTTCAATAAGGCTTTTCTATTCACACAGAGACCAGTTTTCTCCACTTGGCCCCAGATGTGTTTGTTCCCACTTCATGAAGCCAGTGCCTAAGTAATCTGTAAGCCAGCACTGTAACTTTCTTGCTCTTTGGCATGTGTTTAAAAGTCACACTACACAGATTTAATGCTGGTGGATGGTAAAGAGATTAAATTTTTAAGTGCCAACTCATCACATCAGGTTGACACAACTCCCAGTATGTTGTTGAATTTATTCAAGTCCTTTATTATGGGTGTGGGGAAGGATTGCTGAGGGGAGTTTAAGAAAAATGGCTTTACCAAGACAGCAAATAAGGAAATACATGTTTTAAAGTGTAAATTCTCTGTTTTGAAAGGTTTGGCATTGTGCCTTGTGTGCTGTCTGCTCTGTCTGAAAATTACATAACTATGAGTGTAAACTATGTATGTGTGTGTGTATTTGTGGTTTTACTGTAAGCAGCTCAGAGTGATGTCTGGGAGAGCTTAACACCAGTGGAATCTGCCAGGTGGACATAAATGTTGATGCACTTTCTTGTTGATGAGTTAGTAAGCCACAAAAGTACCAGGAGCTCATTAATGTGGCATTCTTAGACTGTGGTTCATAGAGACAATGATCTGCACTTCTGTAAACATGCTCCCTTTGCAAAATAAGGGCTCATGGGACAAGACCAGACATGTAACAGCTCAGTTCACCATTTCTTGGGGACCTCTAGAGGGTTTCAACTGTTTTTCATACTAGAAGCTTAAGGGATAAAACCCCCAACATCTCTACCCTCCATCCTCTGCCTTCTCCTGCTAACAGCTCACAGTTGGGATGGGGAGGGATGATTAAAATGGTGGAGCTCCTCTGGTCTCCATTGGGTATACTATACTAAGCCAAAGGATGTGATGTAGGGCTTTGACCAAGGAAAGCTGCCAGTCTAGTCTGGGTTCCTAACTTGCAGATATCAAAGACAAATGTGCTATTAGATGCTCCAGCTCTGCTATACCATTTACAATATTTATACACAATGAAATATAATGCATGTATATTCGGATCCTTCATTAATCAAGAAAAAACCCCAACATTAAAGGAAGCATCAGGGGCCCTGTTCTGCTTTCCAACATGTATGCATCATAACCCCCATTAATTTGAGATGGAGTCACGTGGGCGTGTCCTGAGGGGGTGATTGCATCTTACATCAGCTACAAGTGACCGAAAAAGGGAAAATAATCAGCCTGATACTGGTCATTTGAACAATGTGTATTTGATGTGTCAGAGTCGTTCCAACCTTCCAGTTACCAGATGTCCGTAAAAATTCATAGCAGGCTATTAAATTTAGCAGATCCCATCTTAATTAGATTAGCTTCTGCTCAGCATGACAGCAGAGTATTTTACTGATGGAGGATTTATAAAGATTTCTGGTGGGAATTCTTTATGGAAGATGTAGTCTTTTATCCAGTGGGATTTACAAATGGAGAGAAGGGAGGGAGGAGAGGAAGCCCTGATAAGGACACACAGACATTGTCATGGCATGTTAAAACATAAATGGGAGCTTTTATTTTATGGATGTTCCCTTTTTATTTCTCTTTTGCAATATGGATAGGTGGTGTGAGTGGGTTTTGTGTCCTTGCATTATCAGGCCCAGCTCACATAATGGTGTATGGGTGGTGGAAAACTACAAGCAAATTCTTGTTGTCAAATTCCCTCCTAAAACTAGCACCAAAGGAGTACTCAATGTTCAGTTGGCTGTCAGGTCATGAGTTATTTTTTCACCTACAGGAAACAGAACTGTACAGTTTGTCTTGTGCTGGTTTTATGTGCTGCAATCCAGCATCTATCCATCCATTGCCCTTTCTTCTTTAAGGTCACTGGAAAAAAACAACAAAACGCAACCAACAAACCCACTTTCTTATTAATTCTGCCTCTGCTTCCATGCCAATGATTTTCTGGTTTTCTCTGCACACATTTTTATGGAAGATATATACTGTTAATGGTGACACTGGTGTCAGTAACAGAACGTGAGCAGCAGCAATGCCTGCACTCTATTCCCAGTGTGTAGATAACTTCATAAAGAAAAAAAAGGTGGGTGGAGGGGAGGGGAGATCTGGATAATTTTTCTTGTCATTTGATTCACCATTGAAAAGGTCACTCCCTGTAAGAAGAGACACTCTTTCCTCTCAGATGTCTGGGGGAGGAGCAGAAGTGGCAGAGCCAAAATGGGGGGCACTCCTTGCCACTGCACAGCTTTTGTGAGGTGGCAGAGCAGCCCTTCTGAGCACAAGGGCATGCAACGCCCAGAGTATGCATGCTGGCGGCTGATAAAAACAGAAAGGGACCATCCTCTGCTCACGCCGTGGGCTGATAGCATTCACATCATACACCGTTGGTTACTAGGCAACTGATTAAACATACGTGCCGGTCCTTCAAGCAGTGCTTGCAATTAATTAACCAAACCATTTTCATTTTGACTGTCTTCCGCCCTCCCCTCCCCACCACCACCAGCCTTCCCAAACGCTGACATCTGACACAAGTGCAAGCAATTTAATGCTCCTCCCGACCTATGGTGTAATAAAATAAAGAATGGTGTCTTTGCACAGCAGATGTGGTCTACATCCAGGCAGTGGACAGCTCTGAGTGTCCTTGGTGGGTTTAGATAGCAGCTGGCACAAATAACAGACATTTTGCTTTGCTTTGCCAGTGCCAATGTAAACTGAACTGTGAAAACCACAGGGCAAAGTGCAAAAGAAGTTCTCCTGGGCAAATCTATTTGAAACGCAGTTGTATTGAAGGATGGAGGATGGGTCTTCTTTTTGGTTTTAAAATCATTATTCCTCACCCCTAAAGTACTCATTCTCAAATTTAAAACCACCACGGAGCACATATGCATGAGTATATATACAGTTACATATATACTGTGATAAATATAACAGTATATAGCTACTAATATATACGAGTGCTGTTAAAATCCAGGTGTCTGTCACCAACTCCTCTGTGCTATCTATTACACTGGCACCCCAAACCAGGCAGTCCCTGCTCTGCTCAGCTCACAGCAATGACAGGCAAGGGTGAAGAACAGATCTACACATCAAAGGTTGTTCAAGGTCATACAGGGGGTCAGTAGCAGGTCTGGGAATAGTAAATGACTTATTTTGAGATCAGATTTTATAATAATAAAAAAAATATAGTGAGTAATATCACCCCAAATCCTCCCTGTAATTTTGTAATACAGTTGTCATATTAAACTTGTATGAAATAGACTGGAATTACACATGGAAAATGGGTAACTACAAGGATCCTGGAAGATCTGACTGTTCCTATTACACTTGATCAAATGCAACTGTCAGCTGCTTTGGCAGAGATCACCTTTGATGATTAAAAGGAGAGGACTACATTACAAGAAGGTTTGAGCACAAAACCACTCGCTGCAATCCACAATTAAACAGGAGAGGCTATTGTTCTGTTTCTGACTGGGAACAGAGTTACAAATTTATTGGAGTTCACAGGCTTGCTGCAGAGCTTATCTTTAACAAAATTGTAGCCCTGTTCTGTATCAGAGCTTTCTACCCTGCTCAAAACCTTGAGTGCATTAAAGAAGCAATTTTGGGTTTATTTGAAGGGGGAAAAATAGAATGTCGAGTTGGGTTTCTTTCTTCTTTCCTCCCACTGGCTTTCCATTGGGGAGTGAGGGATTTGAATCAGCAGATTCTCAATGGCACTGTCGCCTATTTGAGCTGGTATAGAATCACTAGAAACAGGTAAGAAGCAAATAATGAAGCACAGACTGACTGACAATTTGAGGGGGGGGTTGTAACATGCTGGCCAGCAGCTGATCTGGTGTAAACTGTCTGTGGAGCCATGATGCTTTATGCTGCCTGCACCTTTGAGTCAGAACTGGAACAACGCATCTGAAAAAAAAGCTCTTTGGGTTTGTGACTCTTTTCAATGAGCTGAGGCCATTTTCTGCTCTTAATGGGACTAGGTTACCTTGCCCTGTTTTGGATTGACTCTGGCCTATCATTTTTTGGCTTGTGTCCCAGTTAGAATAAAAAAGGGTTTGTGGCTTGATTCGTGGCCTTTTACCAAGCTTGCATGAGCTGGGCAAATCTGTGCTCTTGCAAAAGCAGCCCCCAGCTGCCATCCTGCCTGCAACACATGCTCACAGCCTGTGGTGGTGATGACCACACTACAGAGAGAGGAGCAGGCACAGTTTGCCCCTTATGAGATCTCAAATTAAGTCCCTCTTCTCTGCAGGTAGCTGGCTGCTTTCAGCAGTCCCATTAGAGCCGTGCACTCCTCTTTAACTTTCACTGTGTCTTTGCTGACCTTTGAATGAGAAAAACATTAGTAAAGAGCAATTTTATGCCCTCATAAAGAGTTACGTGTTACTAGATAAAAATGGAATCACAAACCAACCTGGCCAAAGGATCTCAGCCTCCTGTCGCTGCTTTCTTTAATGGTGCTGCTGCATCATTAATCTACCTTGTGCTCGTTGATGGCTGGAAATCCCACGCAGCAGATGTGAAGATTGCTCACAGTGCCAGTTCGGGCGCTGCTCCTCAGCCCTGCTAATCCACAGGATGGAAGGAGAAAGTCAAAGAACACCTGCATTTCTTGCAGGTTTCTGCATGCTGCTTCTTTCCTCTTATCCCTGTAATGATTTATATTTAATTGACTTGTAATTATACACACTTTTTTTTTCTTCTAGTTCATCTTGGATGTTCCATACCCATATATGGTCTGTCACTAACCTCAATTTTTTTTCCACCACAATGAGGCAATAAATCCAGTGGGGCTGGACAGGAAACCCAGCTTGCCAAGGCGCGACGGCATGAATATCTCCTAGAGACAGACAGAGGTTTGACTGTGTGTTGTCCATACAGTGTAGTTTGAGGAATGCCCAGGGCAAGCCTGGAAAACTTTTATGTCTGCAACAGTATTTCTCTCTGGAAAACCAGATTTTTAAAAAAGCCCACTGTGTATTTTTTGCTCTTTTTATGTGTGTGGAATCCATGACATATAGTAGATGAGTAGTTTCAAAATTTCAGCTAGGACCTGTTTTTTAAAGGTAAAAGATAATCACATAGAAATGCCTCCTTTAGAAAATGCATGTTTGCTGTCACTGCTCTCTTCAGCTGACTCAACATGGATGTGTGCTTATTCCTTGAGTTGGAGATAACTTCTGTGATGTTACTGCTCCAAGCATCTTAATTAAAAGCACTAAGCAGGTTTTACTAATACTTTCTTGGGCCTTTCAAGCATGTCTCGGCTCATTCATGTTTAGGCTTCACTGCAAACACTGGTGAACTTGCTGATTACACATTCCACCCATCCACTTGTTCCTGTAAATGCAGCAGAGCTCCTGAGACACTGGGATATTGTATCAAAACTCAGATTAACTCAATAAAACAGTGATATATAGGACACTGATGACACAATGATTACTCTGCACTGTTGGTACAAAAATGCACATTTCAGATCTTTTGTAAGGGATTGTTTCTGTAAGACTCCTATGATATTTGTAGTCCAGGAAATCTACCCCAGACCTCAGAAAAATACTACTCTGAAGTAAGAACGTGATGCTGTTTAGACACAACACTATCTTACTCTGCACGCAATGATACAGTATTGCAACCTGGCATACTGGTGCAGAATCCCCATGCTTGATGAAGACTTTTCGAACATTAAGGAGAGGTTGCCTTTATTGCTGCTAGTGTAAGTGCAGGGGAAAATACTATGAAGCAGAATCCTTGGTGCCCTATTACAGCTGGTTACATTAATCACTATGTCTTTCAAATTAAGCCACTAACTGACACAGAGGCTGGTCTGTGAATATTAGGAAAAGAACTAGATCATTGGTTGTCAGTACACAGGCGAATAAAATTCCCAAATATACACAAGCCTGTGAGTACAGCATCACTTAACTGTGCTTTCTTGCTTGCACACATACATAGCCATGCTCCTTAAGGGTTTTCCAATGCAATGTGGTGTTGAATTATACAGGTTGACTCTACAAGCTAGATCTACAGGAATTAGCTTGGGGACAGGAATTAGTCTAACAGCAGCAGCAGGATACATTAGCTTGCATGGCTGAATTAGCCTGTCTGGCTACCACTATGATTAGATGGCTTCTGATATCAAAGTTAAGTCATAAGAGCTATCTTGGGTCTTTCAACATGTATACAGTGGACCACAGTGCTCTTCTCCCCCAGCCCCCACCCAGCACAGTGCACTTTGCAGACATAGGCTATATATACTTGCATTCAAGATCTGGGTTCTTAATGGAATGAACTGGCCTAGCTTCACTGTGGAAATCAGTGGCATAGCTACACTGATTTACGTTGACAGACTCCTGGCCAAGATGTTTCAGTCTGTCATTTGTATTTACCATGATCTACCAATCTGGGGGGATAGTCATACTTTTTATTTCTTTTAATGATGATTCTTCTGCAGCCATCTTTCTTTTGCTTGTTGCAGTTAGGGCCAGGAGGCACTATTAGGGTCTTCTAGCTTGGTCTTGCAAGGGTTTTAGCTTTAAGGGATAATTTTGAATAGGACTGCAGAAGTAGCAGCAGCAGCTTCCTTCAGTTGCCAGCTGTTAAGGCTCAATCCCTCACTCTGCTTCCCCCATGTTTCAACCTGCAGAGTGTTATGCTAATTTTGCTTGCAGCTTCAAGTCAGATGAATTTCCAGCTGGCTTCAACTTAAGCTGTTTTTATTTCAAATAAGGTAAATTACCCACTTCAGTCCAGGGCTCGGTTTCCAATCTTCTATTCTTCTGTTTTCAGGCTTCACTTCCAGCAGCTCTGCATAATCCCTGCAGAAGGCATGTCCTCCACCGCTCCTGTGCCAGGGACATGCTGCTCCTCTTGGCTGCTTCCAGGGCTGGAATCCTCCTCTTCCTCCCTCTTCTCTTTGGACTTTTGGTCTCAACTCCACAGAAGTTATTTTCCACTTTTACTGAAGAGAATTCTCCTAAAAGCAGTTTGCCAACCCCTAGACCCTCCTTCTCTCCAGATTTTGCACAACCTCACTGCAGAAATAGAAAGTGTGCCTGTGACAGCTGTCTCCATTAATGGCTAGCAACAATTACGCAGTACACCTGATGTGTCTAAGAGCTCCCTAGTAGGCCAATGGTCACCAGCTTGCCTTTCTGAAGTTTAGGTTGCTTGTGAAAAATTCAGTAATAACAAGGCTGTAATGATGTGAAAGTAATTCTAATCCCAGACTGTGGGAGAAAGTAAAACCAAGAGCATCTGTGGAGGCAAACCACAGTGTTTTGCAATGGGACCCAATTACATACCCAGTCAAAGTCCTCTAGCTGTGGAGAGGTAGGACTGTGGGGAGGTCGGCAACTCTCAGACCTCCAGCCACCACAGCTCACTGTAGTACACTGCCTGTGTGAGTCTCAGCAACCACTCACTTCCTGACACATCAGAGAGGTCAGCCATCTCTGCAATGGTGGCTAAAGAACCTAGGACACTCTCCCTCTGAAGGATTTACATCCAAATTAACAATCCATATAGGTGAAGGAAAGCAGAAAATAGAGATGTGGGGTTACTTGTGGTCACATAGCAGATCAAAGCTGTGACATTAGCCTCCCTGACTGAACTGATCACCCTAAGTGCCATGTTCCTGTAGAGCAGGTTAACATGTGCTCTGCCTTCAAAATCTTTGGGAAGCAACATAGAAATACCTACCTTCAAGAGAACTGCATGAGGCATCATATTATAGCATAAAGGAATAGCATTTCTTTGCTTGCCTTGTAGAAAGCTGACATTTTCTGTGCTGTGTGTTGGCATTTCCTGTGATATTGCCACAGGCACAGGACTCAGATGGATTGTTCAGGAGCACATTAAATACTGCTTCATAGATATAACTCTGGACAGGAATCTGTTCTATGCACATGGGCTGGATAGGCAAAGGGTTATCTGATACAGGGATTGTTAGAATCAGAAAATATTATTGAGGTGCTCTGCAGAAATCTCCACTCAATATAGGTAACCCACCTCTAATTTCTCTATGATTTACTTTCTCAAAAGTACACATTTTGATGTTGTTTTACTCCCATTTTATAAGACTTACATTTGGCTTGGGTTGCTTTTCGTATGTGCAGCTGTTTCATTTTGGAACATAGGATTACTGCTGCTGTGGTGGGCTCACCCTGTCCAGATTCAGGCTCTGACACAGCTGCTTATTCACCCTTGTCTCCAGAGCAGGATGGGGGACAAAAGAGGAAGTACAAAAGCAAAAAAAAAAAAAACCAAACCAAAAAAACCCAAAACTTGGTTAATTGGTGAAGGAAAGAAAAGGAAAACCACAAGTAATCAATTACTATGTCCCACAAGCAGAACAGCCAGTCTCCAAGCACTCGCCACCTTGGAAGCCAAAAAGCTCCTTCTTCTTCCTCTACCCGTTTTTCACTGCAAGCATGACACTGTATGGCATGCAATATTTCTTTGTCCAGCTCAGGTCAGCTGCCATGTCTGTGTACCCTCCCAGTCTCTTGTTCACCTCTTACCTATTAGGGACAGAGTGGAGAAAAGAGAAAGCTTTGATGCTGTGCAGGCACTGTTCAGCAATAGCCAAAACATTTCTGTCTTATCAACACTGTTTTAGACACAAATCCAAAGGACGGCACCATACAAGCTGCTATGAAGAAAGTTAACTCCATCCCAGCCAGAACCAATACAGGTACCTTGTTTAAGGTACCCTGCTTTAGAGAAGACTGTAAGTGAACAGACAGAAGGGATTATATAGGGAGCATAGGATACATAAGCACCTACAAAGGATGGTCCCTTGGATGCAGGTTTGGCTCTCTCCTTTCACTAGGGAGGCATTTCAATACCTATCTTTTAGGTAGCTGAAGTGGATTGAGATGACCTTCATTCTTCAGTGATTAATCCCGAGTCTTTCCCCTGTTTCTCTGTATTGGTTGTTATACTATGTCTGTTAATGTGGTTGTTATCTGCCGTGTAACAGGTTTGATGTAGCTTATCATTTTACCTTTAAATACAGTAACCAAAAATACTTTTAAATCTCACTTATTCATAATGCTCCTCAGCACTGAGTCCCAGAGGTTAGTAACATATATTTTGTTCTAGTAGTGTGTATTTTGACTAAGCCTTGACTGTAGATGCTTCCTGGCAGTGGATCCTACCCTCTCAGATGCAGAGCACAGCTTCTTTGCCTACTGTTAAAAATAACCAAAAGCCTGAGTCTGAGCAAAAGCTCTAACTTGTAATAACTGTCAGCCCCAAATAAATATTGATTTTAGGTGTCAATTCTTAGTAAAGATAGATGTCAAAGCCAAACAAAACCAATTACAGTGCAATAAAATACATTTCATAACTCTAGTTTAAATGTGTGCCAAAGCTTCTATAGTGTAACATAGAAAGACAGAGAATCCACTTGGCCTTAGTACAATATATCTAGAGAGATATTTATTAAATTTATCTGATATATATTGTATCAATATAGCGAAGTGTGTTGTATTTCTGCCATAGTTTACTTCGCTCTTCACTCTTCTGGCTGCTATTAATGAACTTTTATTGATGCTTTTTTCCGCTCAGCTTTGCAATGGCTGTCCCTACACATGTGGGAGTGCATGCCTCTGCCTTCACTGTGGCCAGTAACTTTGAACTAATTGGTCATTTCCAACCTGTTTGAAAGCAAAAATGTCTCAAATACACTAACTTTCCAGAAGTTTAATCAAAACAAGCAGCTGCTAGTGACCTGCTGACAGGAAACACTGTGGTATGAGCTCAACTCTTCTAGATAACAACAAATCCACATGCAAGAGAGCTGCCCTGGCTACATTTGGCTCAAAACATACTCCACTGGAGCCCACACCTTTCCAGCCCCCAAAGAACACAATCATGAGGGGCAGAAACAGAAGAAACCCAGTCTTGCTGGGTCCTTTGACAGCCCATTTCCTTATTTCTCCTTTGTACAAGGTGGGATGAACCTGAATGTAATGGCCAAGGCAAACATGCTTTGGCATTTTTAAAAGAAATTAAAATAACTACCTATGTGCATAAGTAGTTTGTAGTGTTCTTTACACTACCTATGTGCATAAGTAGTTTGTAGTGTTCTTTGCACATCATTGTTTTCTTCTGTGTATTTAATTTAATCCACTATCTTAGTTTTCTTCAATTTTTCATCCTCTGCAATTTGTCATGCTTCTCCATTTGACCCACCTACCTAATTTTGCATGGCACAAACTTTGTCACCTTTGCTCTTCACCATGGTCTTCAAATCATTAATAAATATTCTAAGCACGTCTTATTTTTAATCCCCAGGGCACCCTACATGTAACCCCTTTCCGTGCTGAGATAGACCATTTGTTCTGCCTCTTTGTTTCTGCTCTCTCAACTGTGGGATTTTTTTCCACCCCTATACATGCAGGACTTTACCTCTCACCTTCTGGTTACTAAGTTTCTTTTATAGTCTCCTCTCAAGAACTTTATCAAAAGCCGTTTGAAAGTCTAAGTAAAATATAGCCATTGGCTTTCCTTTATCCACTGTTTTGTTAACTCTTTTAAAGGTCTTGAACAGGTTTGAGGTTTCTTCTAAGACAGAGATCATGCTGGTTTGTCCCTATCATATCACCCTCATCTACTGCCTCCTGTTTTATAACAAGCTTTAATGATTTCCCTGTACTAGGAGCATGTTGCTTAAGAACAGAAAGCAGAGGGAGATACTTGTCTGTGGAGACTTTCCCAAACAGCCTTCTAGCTGGTTGGTTTATGTAGCCTTTAAGCCCTGAGGTAAGGAAACAGGAAAACAGATTAATAGACATAGCAATCTCCCCCAAGATACTTTTAGATAAACACAGCCTTGGGCATCTAGAAAGTCGGATTTATTACACCTTAAAAGAGGTTTCTGAAAACCACGGCTGTTTTATTTTAAAGTATGCAGCCAAAGGCATGCACTTCTTTAATCTTTGCCACTCTTCCCTGATAGACAACCAAAAGCACAGGTCCCAGGGTTTAGAAACAGTTGTGTATAAACTGGAAACAATCTCAGTAAGCCTTTATAACAATGAAGATCTCTTTGGGGGCACTGAAGTGGATTTGAACTGAAGCCAAAACACATTTCCAGTGCACAAGCTGTACAGAAACAGACACAAATGCACAATTGATATTGGTAGGGTAATATAATTGCCAACATTTTCCTGGAAAAATGAGAATGCAGACAGTGATGTTTGAAGGTTGGTGGGGTTTTTTTATGCTCAAAATAGCACTGAAGAGCAAAGCCAGGCCCCAGTGTTTGGCTCATACTGGAGGTCTGGGATCCCAGCTGTGACCCCCATTGCCTGCAAAGTGGTATTACCACTGTACTGGGTTTTCATCACTGCTCTTCTGCATCCCCAGGTCTCAACACTTGCTCTGTACTGTTAGTGGGTGCATTGCATGCTCCCAGTTCAGATAACTCAGCGTCAAGTATTTACTTTTGGGGGCCACTGGAATTTTTCATTCATTTTACCTGAACTAAAAGACTTTGAAAAGGTGGCTTTGCCATATAGTGTTCATATCTTTGCCTCCACAAAGGCAGAAGTATGCATTTCTTGATTTGCTTCTGACATAGGAAACAAACACTCTTATTCCTACCCACTCATCTTGTAATTTTTCTTTGTCCCCAAGTGAACCCATTCACTCCTTTCCCACAGTTCCCAGGAAACAGGTAAGTACTGTAATCTAAACTTCTCTGATTCCTCTTTAGGCTCATTTCTCTTAGAATTTGTGGTCTACGGTGTTTTTTGCATTGATTTACTTTGTTACTTGGGAAAAGAAGCAGGACTAAGCTCAGCTCTCAATGTTGATAGTTTTAAAAAAGAATATGACAATATCCTGAAGAGTTGTCTCAGTTCTGCAAGGAACTCCTGGTCCCCGTGGAGATGCTGAGGGCTGTTGGAGAACTATAAAATCAGCATTATTCATAGTCAGAATTGCTAAAATGAGAACACAGTTCTTGGACTGCAGAGTTGGGCTGTGATTCATAGGATTCCCAATTTGTAAGCTAGTTCCTGACTTGGATACACCTACGTGCACACGCGAAGGGTATCCATACATGCAGAAAAAAGCTGCTGATATTATGTGTTAGGGACTGGGACTAGCACTTTATTTTGTCTTCCTTTATAGTGTTTCTACACAAACTTCCCTGGGTATGCCTCATCCCCAGGTGTGGTTTTGTCTTTTTCTCCGCTGCCTGAAACCCAGTTTACTCATGTTTAGGTGATTTACTAAAGGCTGCATAACTGCTTGGAAATATCCAAGGCTGTTTTTGGCAGTGCTGGTGTAGGTATTTCAGTGCCCTACCTCAGACTGATAGTGCTACTCAGGGAAGAGAAGGCAGCTCTGGAAAATGTTTAAGTTCAAAAGGAAGAAGAATATCTTTAATCACTCAGGCTCTCAGGAAACCCAAGACCCAATGGGACAGTCTCCTCATAGCCAACACTGTAGCAGAAAATCAGTGGCATTTGAAAGTGAGATCACAGCCAAGGAAGGCGCTGCAGTACTGGAGAGGGCCTCAGCCACTGTGAGTGAAATGGCTACAGCCTCTGCTACAGCCAAAAATTGGCAGGGAGACTGGAGGTTCAGTATTTCAGAAAGAGCTGCATATTTAGCAGTGCTGCCTTTTCTGTTTGAAATATCAGGGAGTGTTTGATTCAGATAATCAGCTTTTAAAAACAGTGTGGTTTAAGGATCTATTTCAAGTCTTCTCAGATTATATTCAGGGCCTGATCCTGCAATTTCTTACTTACTTTCTTCTTTCTTCCTCTCTCTAAATATACATATCCCAACTATCCCAGTTGACTCCTATGAGATTAATTCAAACAGAGCAACTGCTGGATTAGACCTTAATCCCTTTTCCATCCATTTAAATCATCCTGAATGGTGAGGGATTGCAGTGTGTTCCAGCACTGGCCTAAGTCTCATTTTATTCTGGCGTCTTTATGTTGTTTTGCATCTGTTTTCAGTCTTTTTTTTTTTTTTTTTAATTTGGCAAATTCTCTGGCTTCAATTGTATTCGTAACTTGCAATTTTACCAGTATGGTCTGCCAATAAGATCTGTCTTGAGGGGATCACTTTTCCCCCCTCTTGCACCGCAACAGCCAGTTGATTCTTATTGAAACATCCATCTCCCATCCATTTGGCTTTGCTCTGCAGCTTTGTGGGGTGTGAACTCTGAAAGAATCAGATCAGATAATTCACATTTATAACTGTTTTTTGGTTTTTTGTTTGTTTGTTTGTTTGTTTTTTATTGTCAGTGCCCCCTCACATCAGTCACTAGCTCCCACATACAATAAAAAGAGTACTGACCAAAAAGCAGAGGGTAAGCTGAGGTCTAGAAGAACACCACAGGGAAAACTCTCTGATATGGGAGTTTCCTCAAGAGAAGTGGAGATTACCTTCTGGCCACCAAACCCTCGCAATATCAACCCTTAATCTGGAAAAGAATATGGGGCACCTTCCTGGACAACCCCAAATCGCAGAGGTGGGAACGTCAACAGCCTGTGCACAGGGCAGTCCAGCAGCGCTGCAAGCCCACTTTTGGCCGAAAACATTACGCAGGAGCGTAAACCTGGACACTGAGTGCCTTTGGCTGCTGGATGGGGCCAGGTCGACGCGGGAGGAGGGCAAACCGGAAAGGGCTGCCGGGGGCGAGGCTGCGGGGACCGGGACATCAGGGAGGCTCCCCAGGCCGCGGCGAGGGTGTGGCGGCGGTGCAGCCGTGTAGGGCAGGGAGCCTGCCCGGTGGCTGTGGGCGCGAATCGGGGAGCAGTGCTCGAGGAGCCGGGAGGAGGCAGCGGGCCGGCCAGGACAGGGCGGCGGCGGGTTGGGCCGGGCCGGGCCGCGCCTCGCCTCGCCGCCCGCTCGAACGCGGGATCATGACGCCCTCTGGTGGGGGCGATGCGTGGCGCGACCCGGTCCGGCCCGGCTCGGCGGGGGTGCAGGCGGGGGATGCAAGGCGGGGAGTTATGCCTTTGCCCGGCTGGGAACGGCGTGGAACGAGTATGGGTGTAGGCGCAGCTCCAGGTCTTTGTTTGGGTACGGGTGTGGGTAGAGGTTTGGGGAGGGTGTGGGTGCGTGGGTGCGTGCAGGTAGGGGGGCGGGGGTGGTGCCACTGCCTCGCAGCCCAGAGATCCTTTTTGTCTGCTGCATTATGGTGCAGAAGTGAATATAGCCCATGGTGCCTTCTAGCCCTAGGGATAAACCAACGCTCCCGTCTCTCTTGGCCCTCATAGCCTATTGAGTCACTTTGGGGTGAGGAGTGAAGACTGATGTAACTCAAGATGAAGTGACCTGGCCATCCAGGTTCCCAGCTGGGTTAAGTCAGGTGGATTATGGCTGCACTGAGTAAGACCACAAGCCTTATCAGGGCATTCACTAAGGGTAAAGGATGAGGGTGTGACATTCGGTTCGCCATGATCCAGGTGGGACAGGCACTAGAGCTCTGGTCACAGCATGAAGTTTCATGTGGGAGGGCTTGCCCAGTGCTTCTCATGCTTCCAGGCTGGAGTACAACATGGTGTGAGAGTAGAATAGATAGCACCAATATCTAGGAACCCTCATTAGCAGACAATTTAGTAACTAAAACTCCCAGATCGTTCCAGTGAGAGAACACACCCTCATTTTCTCTTAACATCCCCTGCCTAGGTTTGGTGTGCTTTTGGTTTGTTGTGTTCTGCTTTTGTGTCCTACTGAAGAAGTATAGTAAAAGCCAGAAGGCTTGAAATGTAGCTTGTTCATGTCAAAATTTTAGCTGGTTCAAGTCCACTTCTTATGTATTATTGAGCTGGGTTTGTTCATTCTTAAACACAGTTTTGGATTAACCAGGTCAGCAGGAATCACCTATATGTTATTGTTTGTGATAAATATAGTGCATGTCTTTTCTGGGGGACTTCAGAAGAGAAATGTCCCATTGGCCCTTCCAGACACATGCAGGAGGTAGCTGTGGATTTCAGAGCAGAAAGCCTTTCTAGCAATGAGCTCCTGAAGTAGGGAGGGTGCTCTTTGCTATCTGGCATAAAACATGTTTTGAAAGTGTTGTTTGCTCATCGTCATTGGTGCCAGCCCAGATCTTCATTTGCCAGTGCTGGTGGTTTGGCATCGCTGATCAAACAAGGGTGAATATGGAGCCAGAGCCTCAGTTTATTTACCCTAGTGTGAGTGAATGGAGAGATGCCAGTGTTAAATGTAGGTAAGCAAATACATAATCTGTCACTTGGACTCATTTTGACACTTGGTAGGAATAACTTACAATGCATCCTGTTGGACTACACTAAAAAAAGCAAAGACTGTGTGCATCTACTTTATCCATACACTTCTAACTAAAGAGAGGGTTTGTAATCCATTAGCAAAATGAAACATGAATGTTGTGTAATTCCATATCCCTGTCACCCAAGGTAACTTGCATCTCTATGAGGTCCCTTCTGTAGAATGGGTTCTTCACTTCAGCAGGAAGAATAACAAATAGTATATGAAATACCTTAATTATTTTAAATTGTCAAGTAGATATTGGATGTAACCAAAATAATGTCTTAAAATACATTTTAATACAGCAAGTGAACCACTGAACAATATAGAGCAGCCTAAGACTATATATGCATTTTCAATATTATCTCATTATGCATAAGTTTTTTGTTGTTATGTGCTGACAGTGTGTTTAGTAGCTTGGCACAATTTCTTTTCTTTCTGGAGAATGTTCACAGAAGGTAAACAAGTAACTCAGCCCTTCAGGAGAGCTGGGAGTACTGATCTTTTGTTCCTAATGAGCGTGGTCAAAGTATATGGTATCCTGTATTTCACCACTGCTGATTTCTGGGTGTAGCTGGGCCTCTCTGCCTTTCACAAACGAAAATGAATTAGGTAACTGAAGTTATTCTGTGTTCAAAATTCCAATTTTGTTAATTAGTATGAAAGAAGTAGAAGAATTAGTTTTAGCTTGGAACTGTAAACCTCTCTCAGCTTGGATTTGAAGGTATGTCCTGTACAGCCTGTTGCAGGCAACCAGCCTTGCAAGTAGGCAAACATTACTTAACCCTCAGATAATGCTATGTTTAAGTTATTTAAATAGCTTGTTTGATTATTCATGTTTTTTCTATCTTTCACAAATAGTCTATTGAAAGAATTTACTACTAGCTTTTGAAACAGTAGCATTTAAGTAAATATTACACAGTATTTTCACAAGGTCATTTTCTGTTTCAAAAGCCTAAGTATTGGAGCGGAAACCTGATTCGAAATGTCTCATTTAGTTGATCAAGGAAAAGAAATAGTTCATCTCTATCTGGTATTCTGAGTTTCAGCATTATTCTGACTAATCTTGCAATGAATTGCTGTGGACAACAAATTACTCAGACAATAATTTCAAATAGATAACTGAGAAACTCACAACAATGCCGACAGATAAAAATAAAAAAGAACATTTAAATTTAATAAGTTATTCACTCTGAACTATACACCCAGCCATAGCTGTGCAGTAAATCTTGTTCATATGGGGCTTTGGAGAACATTAACACCTCAGTCATCTTCCATGCTCCTTATGCACAGCAGCCCTGCAAGGTACATGTGGCTTGTTGCACGTCAGACTGGTGGTTAGATAAGACATCTACAGTGAATGGTTTGTAAACAGCCTTTCAAAATGCTGTGAAAATAGTTCTGTTTCCCTTTTGCCCCTGGATAATAAACAGCAGCGGTCCTGAACTTCACTATGTCTCTTCTTCAGTTCTTCTCCTGAAGGTGGAGTCCAGGGTTAGAAACCATTTTCTCTTGGTTTTCCTTCATGGCTGAAATTTGTTAACAAGAACTTGATTACTGCAGTGGAAGTAACTTGAGAGGTAATGGCTACTTCTGGCTATTTGCTGAAGTAATCAATTGCACTAATAGTGTAGCAGCAATCCCCTGTTACAATTTGAGGTGTGCCTCCTATTTCAATAGCATTACTCCCCTGTAGAATGAAGCAACTGGCAGTGAAAGACATTGCATGCTCTAGACATTTTATCATACTATGGTTGGGTGTCAGTAGCTTTGCTCAGGCTCAGGCAGGCTCCGTGGGTTATTGACAGCCTTCCGTAACTGAGCTGAATCCTAGCTCCCTGCATATATCCCTGACTCTTTGCTTGATTTGGGCTGCCCTGGGCACTCACACCATGAGCATGTTGAACACAACAGAGTTAGGCTGTGGCAAGTGCCTTTGGCTGTTGAAGGTAACACATCTCACCTGCTGTTTTTAGGAGTTATGTTAGTGATCAGACAGAGATCATGGCCAGAAATGGGACTGTATTCTTATGTGAACTATGCAAATATGAAATAAAAAGTCTCATCCTGGTACAATGGCTGTAGGCAAATAGTAGCTGGTTCATATGAAGGGAAGGGTGGTGATAATCAAGATAATTTTTCATTTTAATGCATGTCTTCCACTTGGATCAATTCTATGTATTTTTATTT
This sequence comes from Megaceryle torquata, assembly GCA_024611175.1. Classification (NCBI taxonomy): domain Eukaryota; kingdom Metazoa; phylum Chordata; class Aves; order Coraciiformes; family Cerylidae; genus Megaceryle; species Megaceryle torquata. Next base: position 177,251 of record JANIJG010019327.1, read on the forward strand.
TTTTTTTTACTTTTTATTTGTTTGTTTCCAAAATACATTTAATTGACTTCTTTTCTATTCTGTAGATATTGTGTAGCATGAGTTGCTACATTTCTATATCACCTTCTAGGTGTTGCCATGGGCAAATGACCTTCATCACCAGCATTTTCCCATGGTGAGCTTTGTGGAAAACTGGAGAAAAGAAAAAACTGACATGAACAGCTCAGTGTGACCATGCAGCTTGAGTCATTTGAACCATGTCAGATGGCAAACTATATTCTTAGTGGTCCTTCTGTAAGCAAACTTATCTTCCAAAGAGGAAAGAAACCCTTTTTATCGCTTGGGTGCTTCACCTTTCACCAAGAGGTTTGCTTGGCCTCTTTTGCTCCTCATTCCCTCATGTTTTTCATATATTCTCTGTGCCAGCAACAGTGCTGGATCTCATAGAAAGAAGACAGTTAGGCAAACAAGGTAATCACTGAGGCCTTTATCAGTCAGTTCCTCAGAATTAAACTGAGAAACATTTATCCGGGAAAACATAGCATTGCTCTGCCTGGCGAATTTCCATTACTCTTGCATAATGTGGATACATTTGGCATAGATATACCATGAGGTTCAAGTCTCAGGAAAAGATGCCAAGTAGTCACATCTGCTGGCTTGGGTGCCAGAGCAAACACTCCACATTGCCTGAGTCAGGGCTTATGCTTCTCTCTGAGTTCAAGACTAGTGGAGGGAAAATTGTCTGCATAAAGAAATTTCAGCTGAATGTTCATATGCATGTGTTGGGCTTATATGTGCACTCTGGGGTCTCAGCACTGATTATCATCCAGGTAACTGTTCCCCCAACATCAGGATTGCCCTTTCAAGATCAGTGAGGCAATATGCTGGCAAAGCACTAGGCTGATAATGTGGCTTTTCTGAGAAAAAGATGTAGAATTCTTGTGTTATATCACTCATAAGGTCCCACCTATTCTTAAATCATGGTGCTTGCAAATGGCTACTCAGACACTCAAAGAAGTTAAGTTTCCTCATAGTCCCAAGAACACTGCCTCAGCAGGAGGAAACATAGGTGTAGATTGCTCTCATTCACAACTGCCTTGTTAAACTCATGTAGACTCATATCCCAAGGAAGAACACCCATTTTTTTCCTCTTCCTTAGGCAAAAGAATCTGAGACAACCAATCATTCAACAGCTAAATTCCCTACTTGATTTAATAACTCCTGGGGAATGCCTTGCCTTACAGATCAACATGTTCCAAGGCTAAGTAGGGCCTCACATCTCTCCTGACTGCTGTTTAATGCATAAATGTAGCTACACAGTTCAGTGTGATAAACTCAGTACAGACAGTTGATGTTGAGAATTAGATAAATTGTTGTTTTCTTTTCCAGTGAGAGTAAAAGATACCCAGTGGGAGGGTTTAGGAGAAGGTCAGTACAGAACTGTATTCCTCTCCCAGTCCAACAACAACAACAAAATGTACAGGGGTAAGGCTGGAGGAAAGGTAAGGCTGTGGCAAGTGTCACAGTCAAAAACTGTAAGTGCACAAGATTCTCACAACTACCTCAAGGCACATGTATCAGGGATTACTTTTAAGTTACGGAGAGCAGATGAATTTCCGTAAGCCCTCTGAATACATAGCTGGCTGTATGACAGGTACCAGGTAGATCACTGTCCAACATCACTATGACAGGGCTGTCTTAGATGCTAATTTTAGACTGAGGTAGAGCATGCACCCTACACAAAAGACCACATCACAAACAGCAACATTACATCATAGATTTTGAGGGGGAGAGTCAAGGAACATTTGAGCTGTTTTCCTTGCAGGAGGACTGAGAATGAAGAGTGCCATCTGAGTTGGTCATACCTATCATAACTTCTGCATGAGCTGTATTCAACAGTCTCAAAGTACATTTTGGAAGTTACACCTGGTGTTTGTATCTCATTCAAAAATAATAATTAATTCAGACATTTGATGGTATATATTACTAGGAGCAAGCAGAGACTCCATCCCTGTGATACACTATTTGCTGCAAGCAATTTAGGCAGTTGTTACTCTTCTTTTCAAAAGGGAAGCCAGTGTCTTCTGTGGAATATACTTTATTATGACTCTAGTGGAGATCAGCACAGATCCCTGGTAGAGGCATTTTTCTGTTATTTAATTCAGGCTTTGTCTGAACTAAAGGAGAGCATAGATATGGTCAGTGCTTAGAGGCAGATGCAGCCCACTCTTGCTACATGGTAGAGGGAGCAATGCAGCCAGACAGCTCCTATCATGGTCAGCTTGGCTGTGCTTGAAGCACTAAGCAGAGTTGGTGGAGGGGGCTATGTTCCTTTTCTGAACTTTTGTGCTTATTTCTGAGTAAAGAGTTCTGTGGATGTTGTCACAAGACTTCTCTGGTTGACATCTTTCAAATCCCAGGAACATGATCTGGATCTGAAGCATTGGGAACTTCCTCCTGAAGTGAACTACATGCTTCAAAATGCCCTGCTGAAACAGAGTATCACTGAAAAATTGTTTAAAGTTTCTATATTAGGCCCCAGCAGCCACATTATGTTTGCAATGATCTCAGACCAGGCAGTTCAAGGGCTTCATCTGGTTAGGTCTTGAAAACTTCAAAGGATAGAGTCTGCACTACCTATTCATTTTATAGAGAAATGACACTTGCAATAGTTTAGTTTGCCACCATCAAAGGTAGAAGCTCCACACACCTTCAGCCAGGCTACTTCCTCTCTGCTACAACTTCTCCCTGCTGACTGTGGAGTTTCCTCTTCATTAGTGAAATTTTAGGCTGTCAAGCCAGTTACTCACAGGAAACAGAGATTCAGTAGAGCAGGGCAGAGATGCAGAGGGAACTGTGGTCAGTTTTAGCATCAAAATCTGAAATACTAAAGCCTCAAGCCTAATAATCCAAGAGTAAGAGTAATGTAATGTGGTCTATTCTGTCACTGTCTAGTGTGTGTTACGATTTTCAAAGTCTCTAGATGTTAGAGGAAGGTATTGTGGACTGCATTTAGAAACTTGGGAGGACTTCAGAGTTTTCTGTTCATTCCAATAATGTCTTGCCTTTCTCATGTCCTACAGAAATCCTGCAAACATTCATACTTGCAAATCATCTTTAAAATCAAACCATTTCATTGTAATCCAGCAGTAGTGAAAATGCTTTCGTATTTACTGTGTTTCATTGCACTAAATAGGATTTAAGTTATTTCTCATATTCACAATTACTACATCTATAAGAGGCCTACCACTTATGGAAGGATTATTTTATCACATGGGAAGTTGTGGAGAAAGGGCAAACACAATCCACCTGTAAAGCCCCGTTCTCAAAATAATCTTGCAATAAGCTGCACTGTAAAAGAGCAGCCCTAAAAGAAAAAGCCCCCCACAAGGACTGTTCCTTAATCATTGCTCTGCACCAGCCTCCTGAGTATGAAATGCCATCATGGCTCAGCATAGAGAAGTAAGTGATTTATAACTAAAATGAAGCCTGCAATGTCTAAACATCTATATGAAACTGGAGAGTTTGTTTGCTGAGATACTATGCAAATTTAACAATTAAATCTTCTCTCAGCTCCTGAGGGAATAAGGGGGATTACAAAGGAGGAGGAATTTGATATGATTTAAAAAAAAAAAAAAAAAGATGAAAATGGAAGCATTCCCTGCAGTTGATCAGTCCTGC